>APFE031441707.1:57411-71302 GCA_000404065.3 Pinus taeda
CACTTCAACCCCAATCATAAATGTCCATAAACTGAGGGCTCCTAAGTCCCTAAAAGTGTTGCTTCACTGGCTAAAGGAACAAGGTCAGCTGATTACATCATCTCCTTGAAGTTCTCCACTAAAAACTGCTCATAAATGGTCAAAAATGGACCATACTGAAAACCCAGTGTAGAGGGTGCGATGCATATCACCTTCTCAGTGTACAAGGTGTGATGCATACTGAATTTCTCCTCTGTAGGGTGCGATGGTCAGGAATGGACAAATGGCAGGGAAAAAATGCAAGGTGGAAGATCATGGAATCTTCCAAGAGCTTCCCCTCTAACACTTGCCTCTCTGTTTTCAACCAGGGATGAGTAAGAGATCATCATTCTCCAAGTGGAAGCAGAAACTATCAGAGAGAAGCTGCTAATCAAGATCCCAGAAGATGACTCACCTCCCTATAATCATCTATATATGGATCCCTCATCACAGAGATCCAGAGGCTGGAATTTTGTATCTTATAAAGAGGTGTTGTTGGTTTTCCGGTGTACATTCATAGTGTTGGGTGATCTAAGCTTTGCTTGAGGTGAAGAAGGGCTTTCTAGCTGGAGGATGACGCTGGGTTAGAACATATGGTTGTAATCCTCTTGCTACTTTTCATCTTAATAATGCTATTCAAGTTTTCCTCCATATTCTTGTGTACTTGTTTATATATGCATTTGTATGGTTAACACACATCTGGTCCTGTGTTATTTATGAATATAGATCTTAGTTCTTCGATAGTAGTATGTTGTTTTGATTCCACAGGTGCTCTTTGAAGCTGAGCAGACGAAGAAGAAGTGGCGAAGCTCTATCAAGAAGGAAAGGAAATCAAGCGCAAGAATAAGGTTGGTCTTCTTGGTTCTCCTCTTGTCTATTATCATAAAGGAAAACAAAAGTAGACTTTACTTGTTTGTTTCTAAGATAGCTACCAGTCTTAGTGGGAATAGCAGCATCCAAATGGACACTATTCCCGGTAACAGCGATGGTGCTCTGTGACTGGGTCTTTCCATGATACTTCTTGGATTCTGGATACCTCCCATCAAAATATCCTTAAGCCAAATTTTCTCTTCTTACTCCAGCGTCATCACATTATGGCCTTTCAATCCTTTAATGTAGATTGCTTCTAATAAGAGGCCACAAGGTTTCACTACCTCTATTCTAGGGATGGTGTTCTTTTCTGAAAGTTGGCTCTGCTTCCAGCTAACCATATTTCCTAGCAAATAAACTTAGGTGATTGCCATTCATGCCATTTTCACAATTGGCTTATTCAGAAATGTTCCATTATATATTTTCTGCCAAGTGATTAAAATTTCACTCTAAGATAGAGGAAGAGTAATCATGTACTCAATTTCTGCAAATGTATCCACTTGATTGGAGAAACACTGACCAAAGAAGCGATGCCACTGGGATTCCTCTGAAGAATTGCATGATGCACATTGAGAGGGTCATTTTATTCATTTTTGGGAGGTTATCAGTAGCTAACACTAAATAGCCTTTGATGTACCATGATCTAGAAGAGAATATTTACTTTTGGAAAACCATATCCTCTCCAGATGTGTTTCCAAATCATTGATCAAGTAGGTGAAGGAAGCTCCACCAATGGGATCTGTATCCCTTCTTCACAACATACTCATAACTACCCCAACCCCTATTATCTGAGGCTGATTTGTCCACTGTGCATCCATAAAGAAGCGGGAGACGGATGTTCCTTTGGAAGGAAATATGACCTAGTTTAGAGTTTTTAGGATTCTCTAAAGACGACATGAAGAGGACAGACAATAGAGAGATCATTGAGCAACAATATACAACCAGCATCATTTTCTTACATTCTTCTTTCTTTTGTTGTTGCCTCCACTCTATGAAATGATTGTTATGCAGCCAATTTTGTACTTTCCATAATGATGTAGACAAATTTTCTTTTTTTTTGGGTTAATAAAAAACAAGGGGCAATTTTGTCTTGTGTTACAAAGTTTAAATCATATGCTGACTTGTGCACCATATAAGTTGATCTAACACCATTCAGAGTCAAATCCTTATTTCTTCTATTATTGAATACCTGGCTTGAAATCAAATAACCCAAAATACACTCCATTTGATGAAGAGAGTCACCATGTGACTGTCTCCTCTCCAAATCATAAGTGTGTGGAAAATAAATATCTCTAGCGCAAGACATGCCCTTGGAAACCTTCATTGGACTACCAGTTTAAGCCATTTCTCAAAGTTGCACTTCCTGTAATCACCGCTTTTGTAATGAATTCCAGTAACAAAAAGCATCCATCTCTCAAGAATTAAAAAAAAAAAATATTGAATTGAATTTCCTCAACATCTCTGGAGAGCACGACCAATATTTTCCCCTATATCCTACTTTGCTTTCAATGACACAGTCTCTTCTCTAGCATAGAAATAAAAAAATGCCCTACACAGGTCATGACTATAGATTGTCCGTAGTCCATATTATGTTGCTCGTAGCATAGGTTGTGGAAGCCCTGTGAATTATAGTAAAGGATCTCCTTTAACATTAAAAAAAAAAATACATCAAGTGGGACCTGTGTAAGAGAACTTTGCTAAAAGAAGTGATCGATTTCATCCTCTTACAAAGGTTTTAGAGAATAGCACAAAATTACCAGTTTCTAGTGTCTTTGACTATGATTATAGTGTAACTGAATCAGTTCATAAAGGGGCAATGGAGAGTGAAGTTGGTATTTTGTAGTCAAAGCAAGTGAAAGAATCAAGTTTATCAGCACTGCCTAGAAATAGTTCAAACTACACAGGAACCTGTTTGGAAAGAGAGATATCATTGTCAACTTCTCCACATGCCTTTGAAACCATAAATGGAGACTTCTGTTGTAGTTCTATGATCACAGACAATGCATGCTCTAACTTGTCAGGGTATATGGATGTCAATTGTTGTGACCAAAGCAACTTGCATCTTGATTTTCACATGGAGAAAAATGCCCTTACAAGTATAGCTTTTATAAATTGCTTTATTTCAGCCTATCTCAACCTGTTCATTTATTTTTCCACTCCTTCTAGCAAGCATTGGCTGTAACGTGGTTGATGTGGCACATGCACATTGATATTGGTCTAGAAACTAGAGTTCTTTAAAACCCTCTTCCATTGATAAGTTTCCTCGTCGACACTCCATTGAGCTATGAACAGGTAGATACATTGAACTGTCCAAAATATGAATGCACATTTGCTGGGAATGCCTCCCAGTGATAAGCATGCAACTTTAGTAGAAAATAACTTGTGACATATTAAAACCCAATTTTACATGTTTCTATTTTAATGTATCCATTGTCTAGCAAGGCCTGTCCTGGTTGTAAGATTGGTTTTAATAAAAGGTAGCAACACATGTCCTGGTTAAAAGATTGGTTTTGATAAATGGTTGCAAATGATTTGGCAAGATGGTATTATCCCTTTTGAAAAAATTTCTCCAATGGAGTAATCAATGCCAAGAATCGCTAAATTGGAAGGGAAGGCCACAAATGAAATTAGTCAGGCAAGAACACCACAAGGGTTATTGTTGTGTGAGTGGAAAAGAAAATTGCAACTGTAGTTATCTTGGAAGAATATTTACTATATGTATGTATGTGCTTCCTAGTTAAATTTTCTGATAAATCTTATAGTCTACAAAGAGCCATACGGAAAATGATTCCTAAAGGGAAAAGTCTTATTCACACTGCCAAGTATTAGCTCATCAAGAACCTTACACATTTTAACAATCCAGGAATCAATGTAGGCATCATTGACAGCACAGATAAAGCTCAAAGGCATCTGGAACATTTAGAGATGGTTGTCACTGTCAAGAATTATTCTGACCATGTAAAACTTTACATGTCAACTTCTGCTTCATTTTTCATCAGCTTTTCTATAAAACTAATTTATGTCTAGTGGAGGTACATAATTCATTCATGTAGCATTGAACATAGAACTAGTTTATTTTTGGATTTTCCATTTCAAGTTGCAAGCATAGTTTTGACATTTGGAATGTGAGTTTGTAAAAAGGTTGAAGTCAACAGATTATATAACCTGGTTCAAGGCATTCCAAAGGTGGAAAGAAATCATTTATTGGAAACATTTTAGTCAAAAAGAAAAAAAAAGTAATTTGATCAACCTACTCCTTGTGAGTGCTAACATCACTTGACCATGCCTATGTACTTTGTAGACATTGTTATTGGAGTCAACGGGTTTGACCTAGACTCGTGGGCCTGATTCACTGGCCTACTTGTGCTGTTACAAAGTGGTAGTGACTCAAAATTGCCAAGGTACATTTTACCTATGGGTATTTGCATGTCAAATTTGGACCTGGCAAGTACTTGTAGGTCTTCCATAGGTCAAAAGTTGATTCATTGATCCATTCACCCCTTTTGCTCATTTTTCATCATCATTGGAACACTGGTCATCCTCAAAATTGTCTACAACAACACATCTTAGGACCACATAATCTTTCTTGAAGTTACCTACGTAGTCCCTTTTATCATCCCTTATAAAGAAAAAGGGGGAAAGTTATCCATGACAGTACTTGAGTTAACATGACATCTGGATCCCAAAGGAACATCCACCTCTAAACCCTCAGCTACATTCGTTACTGTTTTTTAAAAGCATTTATCTTTTGACTTTGCCATTAGATCAATGGCAGGAGATAGAGTAGATCGATCTCTCTCTTCATTCTTTATTCAGCACTTGAAACAACCATGAGAACTCTCCATTAGTTTCATTCACATCATCTTTTTTTTTAAGCTCATGTTCAGTGCCAACACCTTCGAGAATAACATCACCTGGCTTGGACATTTCTGGTATATTGTTTACCTCCATAAGATACACTTTCTGATCATGACATAATTTTACTAATGATGGGCATCTTGCAGTAGTTTCCATTTTACTTAATCCACCCACAAAATTTTCCTATTTTATATCTGTAGAAGAGAAAAATGGCACGATAATTTTTCATTGTCTTTGGTACTCAAGAATTTTCAAGTCTTCACTTTAGTTGAAGTCTCTACTCATAACAACTTAGCTTCCACACATAGATTGCAATTTGGAACACGTATCTTTGGCATATTATTCTCACACATCTCAACCATTGATGATTGTAAAATGATGAAATTTGACCTTGATCTAGATTTGATTAGTTTGTTTGGAATCAAATGCTCAAAGACAATGCAAGAATAGATTTGACTCGATCTGAAGGGATTTGTAATGGGCTAAAGTTCAATGGAACATGAGGGCTTCATGTTTGTTTCAAGGACATCTATCCAAAGTCGATAGATTTTGAAGCTTGAACGAAAGGCAGTTGATGACTTGCCTTGAACATAAGTCCTAAAAGAAGTCAATACTTAAAGCATGTCATTGACAAAGATACAGAAAATATGGAAAATGGTTGTTAACTAAATGGATCAATAACTAGATCAATTATTGTAAACCCAACACAAAGGAGAATTGGTTCCATTTGATCCATTTGGAATTAGATTCCTTGACTTCCAAAGTGAATTTACTTATGTGGGATCCACTTCAGAAATAGTTCTGGATAGAAAGACAAATATTAGAGAGAGATTATGGATAAGTTCCTTTAATTAATAAAGTCACATGTTATAAATAATATTAAGTTAAACCGGGTTAGTCATGTCTTAATGAAACAGGGTGGTTGTACGGGGTAGTCTCTCTCCTCTTTATATATCTAGTCTTGACAATTTCCATATTGAGTTATAACAAGAAATACCTCCATTTCTTCTATCTCTTTCCTTTTTGCAAATATTCTACTATTGTGCATGTCCATTACCCAACCAAAATTGGTCCAAAGACCAAGATAACACGAGAGTTGAGTGTATTTAATCACTAGAAAAATATAAAGTTAGTGGAAAATTCAAATTGTGTAGAGTTAGAAGCAATCAAACTAAGAAGGGAATAAACTAGTAGGTGACCAAGTCAAGATATTGCCTAGCATCCATGGACTTGAGATTGAGCTGATCATATTCACTGAAGTATTAAAGAAATTACATGCATGAAACTTATACTAGCACTTTCTAGTGGAATTGATAGTGCACCAATCCATTGCTTGCCAAATATTTTGGTCATTTTTTTTACTTTGGTACCACCTTGCAGTATATCCGGGTTCAAATGATATTTTCCATTGCGGATAGTTGAATCTTGTCTCAACTCTAATTGTTGTCAAGGGGTTTCAAAAGGTTGTCACTTTTTGAGCATCTGTGATGCCCATTTTTGGCATAGACATCTATCTTTGTTAAGGTTCTATTTTGTAGTTCCATGTTATTTATTTATGAACATTATGTAATATTGAAGCATTTGGTTGAACACGTGAAACTGCTTATATAAATCAATTGATAGAATTGGTATTGATGATAGAAATGGTTGATGCATGGCCTAAATATGTGACTCACCTAACGATGAATTATCTAATGCGTGACTTATCAGAATTATTTTGGTTCATATACGGCTCAAGTGGATATGATTTGTTAAATGAATGACTTAGTGAATTTATGATGTATTTTCAGTATGAACTGCAAGATTGACACGTGGATACTAAACTTAAAAGTATGGTGATTATATATCTTGTTGTTATATAAATGCATGAATGAAAGCTAATCCACAAGGGGGAAAGAACTATATGATAGCCAAGATCTACTCTTCCATTGAGGGAAAGTCGAGACATTTCATGAGGAAGGTATAGTGTACGATGTTCTATTACATTTGGTATCTACTTGATATGCACTCATATGACATGAGTAAAATGCAAATGACAGGTGGCAAGACTACCTGACTAGATTATTTGATGACAAGTCTAACCAGCTCTGTAGTGTGGTCCGTGTTAGAGTGTTGACCCTAGTTGTAAAGGAGGGGTGGAGGCATTTCCCACCGTGTATCCTCTGAAACCTAGAATCGTGGGAGTAGTGGTGGACACACTCCCCTAGACGTGTGATGATGATTGCTAGTTGCCTGCTGGGGAAGTTAGGTCGATGTATTCGACACATCCACCATGTTGGTTTTATCAGTGGTTAGTCTGGCTGTTTCCACTGATAAAGTAGCAGAGGATGGATAGGGTGGGAATGGAAGTAGGTCAGGATGGATAGAAGGATATAGATCAGTTGGAGACTCTTAATGGGAAGTAATGTGATTGTTTGACTTATCAAATTTTACTGCTATAACCCTCTCTGGTTTGCTATGCTTTTGAACTCCTTGTATATTTTCATTCTAACTTCGGGACAAAGTTTTTTTGAAGGAGGGGTGTATGTAATGCCCCACTTAAATCTTATCATGCAAATTTTATTAATGTTTACATTACCTGAAAATATTGAGAAATATTGGTGAATACCTTCATTTTGGAAACTATAAATTTATCTACTAATATAAAATTCATTATTTCTATTTTATTCAAATTCCCAACTTGCCTTCTAAAATTGAATCTTAGATAGGATATGTTCTCCTTACATTATATCAAATTATTTATATATATTCATCTCACATTTCCAAATGTACTCTCACATTTACGTAGGAGAAGACATGGTCCTCTCCATTTAATTACATCTCACATTCCCAAATGTACTCCCATATTTACTAGGGAGAAGACATGGTCCTCTCCATTTAATTATTAATATATATATTCATCTCACATTCTCAAATGTACTCTCTGATTTACTTGGGAGAAGACATGGTCCTCTCCCATTAATTTCCCAATTTTATATTCATATCACATTTCCAAATGTACTCCCAGGTTTACTTGGGAGAAGAGAAGTCAACTGTAAGGATGGAGGAGAAGTTAATGACATTAATGAAATGTGGTTGAGATGGAGAAGAGAGGGAGGGTATAAAAGGGAATGAGGAAGGGAGAAAAGGGCCCGGGGGTCTTGCTTTGATTTGGGTTGGCTATGATTTTAGGATTGTTGTGATTTTGGAGACCTAAGGAACCTATGGAGGTTTCTGGGGTTTGTTGAGAGGAGGGAAATATTGTTCATCTTAGTCTGGATTATTCATCTTGGACACACATTACATCTAGTTGGACTTGGGCTTAGAGGGCTAGGGAACCTGTGGAGGTTTCCTGGGGTAGGAATTATTTCCTAGTTGGCTAGGAGGTAAATCCAGTTGGGTTAGTCAAGAGGAGCATTCAACAGGAGCAACAGCTCAAAGGCATCTCCACCAACCACCAGTATAGGTATTCCTCTATAGATTAATCGTGTAAATTTATTGAAATGAAATGTTCACTATAAGTTATAGTGATTAGAATGTAAACGGTAAAGTTTTCATTGTTTAAAAAGTCTTGTAAGAAAGTAAATCATTACCTCTTATTGCATTTAAATTCCAAAGAAATAGATCTGTTAGAAGACCCTAGGATATGACCTTACACTGGCTCATAAACTTATCACATCCCCCTTTTCCAGAGAGCTTTGCATTCCCCATGGATCTGATATGGAAACAAAATTGCAATTTAAAGATTTCTCGGGTCCGAAATTTATAATAAATTTCGTGCACTTTTCGACAAGATATCCATCGGATCTCACCCTTTCCTGATGAGCAGTTATGATTAATCTGGAGTTTAATGGATTAAATCACATTCTATAAGCGATTGCGTTCATTTTCTGAATTAAACCTCACCCTTGTTAATCGCGCAATTGCCATTCGATCTGCATTCTTCAAGCGAACTGTTGGCGAGGTAAATCCCCTCTACGGATAGAGGCGATCCCTACTAGCCCAAAGCGGGTCTAGCAACAATCAAACAATGCTACACCGCAGGTTCCTAGTTATAATTAACAAGTGGGTAAGGGAAACCTACTTGGATTCCAATGCTACGTTTGACGAAGAGATGATCCTCTCGCTCCTTTGCTCAAGCCGATCAAAGTCCTCCACTATCCTCGCAGACGGACACCTGCACAAGCAAAGAGAGAACAAACAAAAGCATAAAATCTACTAAAAACAACTATGTATCAGTCAGGGAAGATACAATTCACATTTAATCATTCATAGGACAAATGGAAATGGAACCATAAGAGTAGTCATCTATGTTTATTAATCATAAAATAGAGTAAGGTACAACCTAAGTCCTGACGCTGAGTCCTTCTCTAGAGGGTCCAGCCAGCATGTCTTCCAAGCATTCACCTTTGAAGTAGATCTCCCAAGTCAAAGAGGTCTCTCTCTCACATACAAGGCAACAAACTCATGACCTTCCTCAAGCTCAAAGCAATCCTCACACCACACACCAAATGCCTACAAAGAACAGCACTAATGCACTAAGAATTCCTCAATCAAAGTCTATATGTTCCAAACTAGCTGCTCATGGGCAATGGAGGAGGCTTATAAGGAGAGGAGTCTCCATGAATAGGTAAAGGATGAGCTTTCCCCCAAGATAAGTGGATGGTCAGTCAAACAGACATGCCAGAGAAAGGATGGCAACATCAACAATGCTAACAGCCAAGTCTGGAGTCATCTGGAAGGTTGGCTGTTGGAACAAACTCGCTTAAACAGGATCAGCGCGGGTGAAAAACTGGGCTGGCGCGCTGGCATCACAAATCAATTATAGAAGAGGTCTGGTCAGCGCACAGTGATACAAGCGGAGGGCGCACTGTCCGTGGAATTGGAGCAGCACGGAAAACACGTGTGCTTATGCGCTGGCAGCACAGCAGTTACATTATCCTCCGCCAATCAACGCGGTTATTTAATAAACAGACGCGATGATTCAATTAACTTAGGCAAAGAGGGTTTTCAGCCATTTCAGAGAGCACAGGCAAGGTGAATGTGACTTTATAGCACAGTAGGGAGACTGACATGATGGCAGTGACATTTTACTGTGTAACAGATGCCCCCTAAAGCATGAAGCCCGAGAGAGAGGGAGGGGTGAAATGCTTTACAAGACTGCTGGACTGGAACACCACCAGGGAGAACCTACAGGCAGATACAACTGATATTTCAATTACATGTAGCCTAGGCATGGGCACAACCATCCAAAAGACATATGAAGAAAGGTCTGTGGTGTGGACGCAGCCACCTAGCCGAAGATACCATAATGATAAGAGGTATGGTCGCAACCATCCTTAAGAAGACTCAGGTATGGTTGCAGCCATCCATCAATGAGTCATGTAATGATGTCCCACAAAATCGCAACCTGGTCCTCAATGGACTAGAACCAGGGTCTTGCACTCCATCCAAGCCCGAACAAAGTACAAGTTCAAACATGTGAATATAGGTGTTGAAGTCGAACATGCTTGAACATCGTCTGATTACCAGCCAATGATGAAAGCTGTTAACAGACGCGAGAGGGGCCACCAATGATGACGATGGTCCTCAAGGTACTATAGTTACAATCCATGGCATGTGAATGAATGAGCCGGCGTCGAACACCCGCGGAGTCATTTGATCGGAGGCCAATGATGAAAACCTCGCGTCGAACACGAAGAACCTGCCATTAAGGCATGCAGGCTCCAAGGTACCTGAAGGGAGTCTCTAAGTCACTCCTGGATAATGAGTTGAAGTAGACAGGAAGTGATCTTTATCGAAGGTGGGACATAATGATTCCCACATCATCGACACGAGACGGGAAGAGACAATTTGTTTTGTGTGAAATATCAAAGGGAGGTTATACTTGCAGAGGCCAACTTCTCTTGAACATATCGGCGGCACAATGACGGATTTGGCAGTATTTGGGGGTCAAATGATCAGAAGTCGTAATGAAAGGACAATGAGCAGATGAGTGGCCAAATAGGATAACCCAAACCCATGGAGGAAAAAGTGAAGCGAGATGAGATGTCCCCACCCAGACACGAATGAAAACAGTGCCATGTTCAAGAGCGACATACTGCCGATGACGACGATTACGGTTCCTTTATTTCCCCCACCATTTCTGGCAAGTACCCCAACTATTTTTGGATGAAAAGCTTGATGGGGATAGCATATGCTTGGAGAGGCATCATTTTGACGGAGTTCGATGTCATTAAGTTTTGACGAGTCTGACAAAGGAAGAACTCGGTGTCTTTTCATATTTAGAGAGTTTGAAAAGACAGCTGAAAAGGAAACTCCAGGGGGGTGCTTTTTCATAAAGTTGTGTCTCTCGAGTCCAAAAAAGTATAAAAAGATGCTCAAAAGAACCACCCGATCATTGCGACCGAGGTGTACTTTTCATATGTAGTGACCCTGACCTGAAAAAGTAAAAAAGTGGTTAGGAACACGTCGTTTTAGAACCAATAACGAGTGTGAAACGACAAACACCCGGCAATCTTTGTTGGTTTAAACGGTTGAAAAAGAGCTTTAAAAGTGACCGCCTCTCGTTCCTTTTGACGAGCTGAGAGGAGGCTCGGCAATCTTTCCTTGTTTTATGTCGGAAAAGAGCTTAACGACGACATTTTTTGGATCAAGTGTATATGAATCCACCGTGACTTTGCCAGTTCCGAAGACCTGCACAAGGGAAATACCCGCGTAAACTTGTTTGATACGTCGAAAAACATAATAAAACATGCATTAAATCATATCCGGAATGAATTCATGGCAAAACTATAGCAAAAACCCACATTCATAAGGACTTATAGTCAAATTTAGGAATTTTTACTTATAAATAGGATTTTGTAAAAATCATTTTTACCATTTTACCATTGGAGCTCTGAAGGATGTTGAAATACTACAAAGTTGACGGAGCTGATTCTTCCTCATCCGGACGCCGATTCTCCGTCCGTCGATTCCAGGTAGGTCCTTCTTGCCCTGCGCTCCATTCCGATTCTATTTTTATGCAAATCCACCGTGGGATTTGGCCATTTGGCCAAATTTTTTGAGCGTTGGTGCGCTCTCGGTCAGCGCGGATTTCCCCATCGGGTCCGCTGATCGGATTTCCCAACACACACCACTTTCGGGGTCAACGCGGAAAACCCGTGTCCTTCCGCGCTGACCGAGAGAAAAATACAAAGGCGGCCATTTCCAGCACGACTGTTTTAGAAACAGTCGCGCTGGTGCCGTGACATTTGAATTGTTAAAATTTAATAGCCAATTCTCAAATGCAGGCCCCCTAATGATTTCTGGGTGATCTTGCAGGGCATAATGGCTTTCACATGGCAAGAGAGAGATCACGATAACGCCGATATAGCTGCATTTGCCGATGCCGGATGCCGTAATGCAATGCTGGCATGCGGACTAATGAAATTCTTCCTTACTCCGTGCTTGAGAGCTCAGCCGGATTTGCTGATCAGAGCGTGGAACCCAGTAGATGGGAAATTCACCATCAAGGGTCGAGACATCGAGTTCGACTCCTCAGACATTTATTTTTTGACTGGATTGTCTCGTCGAGGTGCGATGCCCATTCTGGAGGGGCACCGTCCTAGCGGCGAGACGCTAGATCAGTTGATGGCCCATGTTTGCCCGCAGGCGGTCAAAACACGGAGTGGGAAGTGCAGCATCCCATCAGTGGGCGTCGGTGAACATGCCAACATAGTTCTCCGCACTATACTCTTTCTGGTGACGTGGGCCGCAAGTAGCCTGGCGAACCATGAGGCCTCAAAGGCCAACCTTTTACTTGCTCTGGATTGTTTACAGCCCACGATTTTCAATGGGCAGCAGCTGTGACTAACAGCATGAAGAGACAACTGAACAACTGTCGACGTGGGGAGTCGAAACAGTTCGGTTATGGATCTTTTCTGCTTCCACTCATGTTCGAGTGGGTGCCGGCCCTTCGGCTGCAGACCATGGTATTGGACCCGCCACGCAATGCACGGGAGACGAGGGCCACCAAGTGGTCTTGGGTCATGCCTCGTGGAGGAGGTGGGCGTTCAGTGTCGTGGGGACTTTGCTTCCGAGAGTGGCTAGAGTGCCAGGTTATTTTCATCGAGGACTGGCCGTATGCCGGTATCGACTTCCATGGCAACCCAGACATGCCGCTGCCTACGGGAGAGCAGTGGGAAGATGGAGGTATGACACTTGATATTTTTCCGTTTATGTGATGTTTTTGTATTTTTCATGTACATGTCCTAATAAATTCTTATGCTGTGCAGATGTGGGACCCGTGAGACCCCTCGGCCTAGCACTAGAGGCATGGAGGGAGGAGCAAGGCGCTGGCGTCTTGGCCTTAGCTCCTGCAAGAGGTGATCAGGGAGAGACCGTGATCCACAACCTGGAGGGGTTACTAGCAGGAGTCCCAGATTATCAGGGGATCGAGGAGGTCCCCTTGGCTGCCTAGATCCATACAGTGGGTGTGGAACCCAGGATGCACCGCCTTTTGAGGCGGGTGGCCCGAGCAGTGACATGCTACAGAGAGCATAACCCACCACAGTAGACGCCTAGGTTTCATTTCCATTGCTGTTTTGAGAGACATACGTCTCAGATGTTTAGAGAACGTTTGGATTTATGAGACATATACACTTGTTTTTTGAGCGCCTTAGTGCGCCACACGATATATATATATATATATACACATGGTGTTCTTATTGTATCTTATGCTTCTTTATGTTTATGAGTTTACATGTTTCGCAAATGTCTGTCTAATACATAGTTAGCCAATGCATCAGTTACAACATTAAGTCTTCTTGGAATGTGATGATAAGTAATATAATCAAAATCTCTTTCCAATAACTTAACACGTAAGTAAAACCTTAATATGCGGTGGTCTCTGACGGAATATTGTCCATTGAGTTGGTGAACTACAAGCTGTGAATCCAAATTTACAACCAATGAGCGGATTTCGAGGTTAATTGCCTCGGCTAATAATTCAATTACAGCACTATATTCAGCTACATTGTTCGTTGTGCAACCTAGACACACACCTTGAATGTCTACCAACTCACCATGAGGATCGTAGATCACCCATGCCGCAGACGACAAATTGCGAGTGCTGCGGGAAGCACCATCAGCGAAACCAACGTAAGGTGATCCAGACATCTGTTCA
>APFE031441707.1:80164-92593 GCA_000404065.3 Pinus taeda
TTATCGTTTCACCGTGGAGGAATCACCCAACCACTCAACGGTAAGCTACTAGGTTTAAAGACGCCGAAACACGTCTCTAGCCTAGACCTCTAGATATTCACGTTAAGTTCCAATGCATTTTTAGATAAATTTTGTTTATTTTACGGTTGATCTTGAATTAAGTTTTAGTTTCAGGTCCTACCGTATGATCTCTCAAAAACACCTAAATGCAACTATATGCCAAAGATCATCATTTTGTTTGATGAATCCTAGCTATAAAAAGGTTAAGAATCTTTCAAAAAAACAAAACAAATTCAAGCAATCACGCAACCTAATGCAACTAATAGCAAGGAAATGAAACTTTTCTCTTGAAAGTACAAAACAACGAAATGCTCTTTTCCTTTCAACTATTAAATGCAAAAGACACTAGTTTTCTTTACTTTTCAATGACATAAAAGTTCTTTTTAAAATGAATCAGAGAGATAGCAACACTAAGTGAAATCACTCAATGCACACACAAGACAATTCCCAAGTCACTAAAAACCAGTTTCCCAAATCAAAGGAAAACGAAAGCTTATGAGCTATGTAATCTAAGCTCAACAAGACACCGAGGAATTCAAAGGAGGAAAGCAAATCGCTTGGAACATAATCAAAGACTCTCAGCAATCACCAAAAAAACGTGAAAACAAAACGAAGTTGGCTGGCCAACCAAGAACACAAGATCCCGAATGGGAGGCTAGACACACACGACCACTAGATGCCCTAGGGTTTGAGTGTGAAATCAATGGAGAAAAGCGAACACCCGAAGGATGAGAGTCCACAACCAGACAAGCGACGATTCGACAGACTTCAGTAATCGCAAAAGTCAAGACAAAATGCACACCAAGCAACGAAAGCAAAAAGGAAGGCTTTGCAAAAACTGAAAACAAGCAATAAACGAACCCTCGCTGAACAAGGCCTCGCAAGCAAGCGAGTTAGAGCTTAAACAAAATAAACAAGTCAAAAGCCAAGCGGAAGAAGTAGGGGACAGCCAAACCAAGAGGTTTAGGAGGTCAATTTGGACAAAAAAGAGTTTTATAGGATCAGCGCGGGTGACCCCTCAGCAACAAAGCGATGACAAAGAAGTGCCTGTAGCAACTTTGCGCTGTCAACATGGAAGGACACAAATAAAGGGCGCTGTCCCGAAAACAGGGTCAGCGCGACTGTTAAATAAATAAACGCGATGACAAGAAAAACAAAGAAGACACTGTGCGATGTCAGCGCACCTGTTCTGAAATAAAACACGTTGAGGCTAAAAACAAATAAAAAGGAACCTAAAATCCCCAAACCAAGGCAACAGGCTTTCAAGGCAATTAAAGCAGTTCCCAGGATGAACCAGGAAACAAATCAACAACAAATCAATCCCTAAACTTTGACAAAGAAGCAATAATCAAATCAAAAACAAGGGTGAACTACAAAGAGACAAGCCACTGTCCCTAGCAGAGTCACCAAATTGTTGGCGAGGTAAATCCCCTCTACGGATAGAGGTGATCCCTACTAGCCCAAAGGGGGTCTAGCAATAATCAAACAATGCTACACCGCAGGTTCCTAGTTGTAATTAACAAGTGGGTAAGGGAAACCTACTTGGATTCCAATGCTATGTTTGATGAAGAGATGATCCTCTCGCTCCTTTGCTCGAGCCGATCACAGTCCTCCACTATCCTCGCAGACGGACACCTGCACAAGCAAAGAGAGAACAAACACAAGCATAAAATATACTAAAAACAACTATGTATCAGTCAGGAAAGATACAATTCACATTTAATCATTCATAGGACAAATGGAAATGGAACCATAAGAGTAGTCATCTATCTTTATTAACAAAAGTAGAGTAAGGTACAACCGATGTCCTGACGCTGAGTCCTTCCCTAGAGGGTCCAGCCAGCATATCTTTCAAGCATTCACCTTTGGAGCAAATCTCCCAAGTCAAAAGGTCTCTCTCTCACATACAAGGCAACAAGCTCATGACCTTCCTCAAGCTCAAAGCAATCCTCACACAACACACCAAATGCCTACACAGAGCAGCACTATTGCACTAAGAATTCCTCAAACAAAGTCTGTATGTTCCAAACTAGCTGCTCATGGGCAATGGAGGAGGCTTATAAAGGAGAAGGAGTCTCCATGAATAGGTAAAGGATGAGCTTTCCCCCAAGGTAAGTGGATGGTCAGTCGAACAGACATGCCAGAGAAAGGATGGCAACCTCAACAATGCTAACAGCCAAGTCTGGAGTCATTTGGAAGGTTGGATGTTGGAAAAAACTCGCCTAAATAGGATCAGCGCGGATGAAAAACTGGGCTGGCACGCTGGCATCGCAAATCAATTATAGAAGAGGTGTAGTCAGTGGACAGTGATACAAGCAGAGGGTGCGCTGTCCGTGGAATTGGACCAGCGCGGAAAACACGTGTGCTTCTGCGCTGGTAGCGCAGCAGTTACATTATCCTCTGCTAGTTAGCGTGGTTATTTAATAAATAGACGCGATGATTCAATTAACTTAGGCAAAGAGGGTTTTTAGCCATTTCAGAGAGCATAGGCAAGGTGAATGTGACTTTATAGCACAGTAGGGAGACTGACATGATGGCAGTGACATTTTACTGTGTAACATGGACGACCCTGATCAACTGAGGTGTTAACCCGATTTTATAACTTCTCACATCCGATATCCGATTAATGTTCGTTCTTGTTATCCACACAACTATCGTCGGATCTTCTTCCTATTGATCAGATGGCTCAGATCTTCTTGCGATTTTATCACATTAAAAGGTCGCCAATAATGTAAAACAACTCATTTCTTTTAAATTACCCCATTTTCTCTTTTTTTTGCTATAACATAATATTTCATTTCTTTTTCCTTTTTGCAATAAAACTAAAAATAAAATTAAAAGGATAATGGATGCTACAACAGTATGATAGTAAGTTTGATAAATTCCCAAGGAAGCTCAAAATGCATTGGTTGGGAACGTATGTTATTAAGGAGATCACAGATGGTGGCATGATGCAGTTGGTAAAGTTAAATGGAGAACTCTTCCCAGGCAAAGTCAATGGAAATCATTTGAAGGCATACACAGGGGGCTCGACCATACAACTAGCTGGCATAAGCATAGTCGTAGTGCTCTAGGCAGCTGAAAGGAGGTGCAAGACTATAAACTACTTTTCTTGGGAGCTACGTGATGTGAAGACTGCGCACAGTAGCGAAGTGTCACATGGTCCGCGACAGCGTGATGTTAGTTGCAGTGCCATACAGATCGGCTAGAAAGTGACCGTTATAGTCACTATTCACGATGTGATGCTTGGTTTGAGACCAAATGGAGTGGGCGACAGGAATTTAAGGCAAACTTTATGGGATAGATTCTTGAAAATCTACCGCCAATCAAGAATTAATGGACCGAATGTGGGGGGAACTATCGAATTCAAATTCAGAAGACACTATAAATTACAAAGGGCTGTCCAGCAAACAACACTTGGCAATTTGAGGATTAAGTTGTTGCGCACACAAACATTCATGAACCTAGATTTGTTTGATCTTCTGAAGGAAAATTCATTGTTTGAGCAATTACCCAAGACATTGAGAGACTTGTGGAATTTCACTATGGAAACACCTAAAGAAGCCATGGATACAAGAGTAATGACCACCGAGAAAGCTGCGCAGGCCAACACGAAAGTGGAAGTCCTAGAAAGTGCTAGGATAGTCATAGAAATCCCTAAATCACCGCACACATCGAGACCCAAGAAAGACAAGTAGGCTATGGTGCCAGTTCGCATATCACCTAGAAATCTGCTAAGGACTAGGCTCACCATGGAAGAAAAGGGGAAGGCTATCAATTTGTAGGTTGATGAGGAGGAGGAATTCAAAGAAATCCTAGTAGAGGAGGAGGATGTAGAAATGGAGTTGAAACCCACGGTATGGACCCTCTTACCAGGCTACCAGCATATGTTCCTTTGTGGAAGGGTAAAGAAAATAGAGAAAAATCTCTTTGCAAACTCCGCTACTCCCTGACGACATTATTTTTGAAGGAGCACACATGGGGTGAGTGCCTATACTAAAATTTGAAGATTGGGATCTCGCAGACCACGAGAAGTTCCCACATATGGCAACTGCGTAGCTAATGCACCAGAAGAAAGATGCACTGAATGGAATCATAGAGTTAGAGGCATGTAAATGGCTAAGAGGCATGAAGAAGGAAAGACTATTAAACTTTCTCTAGGTGTCACATTACCATCGTGCCCAGTGACCATTATTGTCATCAGGCAGCTGCTCTGCTTGGTGAGTGATGGGTGCTCATGGCTGGAGGAGCCCGTCCCCATCACAGACCATTTGATTCACAAAATTACTCATCTCCCTTGCAAAGTGGAGGATCCAGCAAACATCTCGGATGGAAAGAGTGATGACTTGGCCATCGTGGAGGTCATGAAGAAGAAGTTTAAGATGGAGAAAAAGAAGAGAGGGTACGCCATTTCCAACATTAACAACCCTATGGTCAAATTTGGGATGTAGATATTAGCAGGAAAGGTTATGTGGAAGTGTTGCATGGATGAGGTGCCCACACTGGTGGTTGCACTAGTAGCACAATGCACAGAAGGGGTCCAGTTCAACTGAGCTAACTACTTATGTGGAGAGTTCCTTGAGAACTACTTCGAGGCACAGGAGTAGGGAAAAACTTTTCACTATGTGTGGCTTATGTTGTTCATAGTACTGGTGGCATGGGAATTTCCCAAAGATAGCCAGTTCCCAATGATCGTGCAGGACCTTCCAGAGGCAACGAAGTACACTTCACTATGGGAAACCAGGGACACAAAAAGGATAAGTGATAGAAAAATCTTCTAGGTGTTCATGGAGATGAACATCAGAATGGGGATTAATCGCAAGTCACAGTTATTGCCCATGGTCTATAATAGTCTATAGAGCTTCATGGAGTTCAAGGTAGATTTCCACCATGTTTACATTAGGGCATGGAAAGACCCCACAAATACGTGGTACGAGCTACCCTATCTGGCAACAGACAATGTCATCTTCGTGATCCTTGAGTCATGGCCACCAGAGTAGTGCACTCTAGCCAACTCTGTGATGGAAGAAAAGAAGTCTGCAACACATTGAAAAAAGGAAGAGGTGAAAGTATGGATGGCGAAGTTAGTAGAAAAGTGTAGAAATGAAGCGGAAACAGCTAAGGCCCAGGCGGCGGCGTGACACTGAAGTTGGCAGAAGAGCAGCAAAAGGCAACAGAGGAAGAGCGTGAAGGACAAAAGCCACCTTTTCCCGAGCTGAAGACAAATACAGAGCAAGGTGGCTCAGACCCATAGAAAACATCCACCTAGCTGAAACATCCATGCCCAAGAGAGCAGGTAGGGTCGCAAAAGAAGTCAAAGGCTTCAAAGACTTCTGTCAACCCGATCACCCTCACTGAGGGGGATCTACATGATATTGGTGAGATGGTGAGGGATGTCACTGTGGAGACCCTCTAGTAGTTCGAGGAGGAACATCAGATGATGTTGGGATCCCTCCGGACATAGATACAGGAGTTGCAAGTGTGCACTCCACAGGCTGGCACTTTATCAACCAGCGTCGTAGTAGGCATGTCCATGGTTGAGGAAATGTTGCACGCCCGGATGACCAACACCATAGTGCTACTAGATGGAGCACTCGTTACACAAAATGAGGCTGATAGGCCTATGGTTAGCAGGTTGAAGGGAATTAGGTTAAATTTGGTTGCACTCCCTCGGGAGATGCTCTATATTTTGCAGGATGGAATCACTGCAAAACTATGAGCCAGGGAGGGTCACGCACTCTAGGTAATTAGTGAGTATCGCATCAACATTGAACAACTAATCCTGCAGTGCGATGAGGTATTAGCGTAGAACAAATAGATTGTGCAAGTGGTGGAGGAAGCCTACCAGATTCTCCTAGAGTTGGCCATCCAAGCAGAAGAACCAGTGAAGGCACGCGTCCATAAATTAGCAGCAGGGGTGCACGAGGCAATGGAAGAAATGGCCAGGGCTCACCTGGAGTTGAACCTTCATATAATTGAACTATAATTGAAGGTGTAGCCTTCAACTCCACCAAAGGTTATGGAACAACGCATTATCGTGATTATAGCAGCAATAGCAGAGGTTAACAACATAGTAACAGACTACACAAAGTTGTTCGAGTAGTCGTTCAAGGTTCTCACTACCCTGCAAGAGGACCCAAACATACAATGCCTAGAGACATAGGCATGCGAGCTACAACATAAATATGATGAAGTAAAAGGGACCATGCATATGTTTTCCCTTACACAGAGGCTCATGAGGATGTAGTAGGCAAAAGCAGTCAAGGAACTGGTAGATGATGCTTGCCATAAGGAAGCAGTTTTGAAGGCGTGCTTATAGCCATGGATTGATGAGGCATATATCATTATAGCCTCCATTGAAACAAAGCTTGTGTAGCTGCAAGCAACACAACAAAAGGTTCAGGTCAGCAGTTCAGCCATAGTGGTCTCTGAACAATGCATCAAGGAAGTATAGCAGGTAGCCGCTCAGTGCACTGCCGATCGTGCAGCAATCCAGGAAGAATTGGGAGGTCTTCATGTAAAGATATCTGCATCGACGGAGTGACTCAAGGGCAAGTCACGATGTTTGTGTTGGGGGCCTGTTGGGCGTGGGATCCCCCAAGGGAAGTTTTGGGGCTTAGAGCCCAGATTTTGGTCAAAGATTGTAATTCCAATGTAAAGACTCCACATTTTGTGGGCACGGATCGCGTAGTTTTTAAAAGAGTCATAGGGTTGTCTGCCCTTAATTTTTTTATTGTAATGTCGGTTGTAGAGATCTACCCATGGTTCGCGGACAATGGGATTGTATAATTAGAGTGAGGCTCTAAGTAGTTTGATAGATTCATAATGGAAGAATGAACCATGTATATGAGATAGATCTAAGGAGTAAAGTCTAGTTTTGGGTTGTAGAGTAGGAGAAGGCTCTGTAGCTGAGTGCATAGAGGCCTAGTAGTCCACAGCTGAGTGCACAGGGCGAGTCAAGTGTGTAATAGTTGGAAGTATTAGTAAAGAGAAGTTTCATATCAATTTTGTGTATTTATTTCCAATTTAATGCATATGTTATATTGGGTATAAATTGCACTTCTACTATTTATATGATGCGTGAATGTGTATAATTGTATTGATTAAGTGAATGCAAGATAGAATATCTGTCTGTGCGAAGTTAACTAAGATCTGTTAAGAAGATAAGTAAGATACATGGTGTAATTTGGGGAAATAGTGCAGTTTGTTGCCCTAGTAGCGTGGAAGCCTCTCAAACCCTAGTTAGGGTTGCGCGAAAGACAATTGTAAAATATCACGAAGGTATTGAAGGTTGGAACAAGTGCGTGAAGCAACCTGTGCGAAGGTAGGCATAGTTGGACTAAATCGACACCAAAGACATCTCAAGGGTGTGGAAACTTGGTTCCAGCATCCCCCCATACTGCTTCGGGTTAGACTTCAGTGCATGCTCTGTGGGCTGATGCTGAAAGGGCCAGTAGTGTAGGGATTTGCTTGGCTAAATAACTCTGAACCTGGGTCAGGCCCCCATAAGCCAACAATAGGCTTTGTTGTTAGCAATTGGTGGAATTAATCCAACTGATTCCAATATTGTGGTTTTCAACCATGCGGGTTATACGCCACAGTTACCAACATAATTAACATTTTTGATTCAAGTAAATTCCTTGAATAAACTTTTTCATTGACCATTATTGATGTGGGGGCATATACTTGTATAATGTCTATGAATCACTAGAAAACAATTGGTTCACTGTCGTTGTCACGTTCACCAACAACATTAAAAGTTTTTGAAGATCGCACATATATGCCTTGTGGAATATTGAATAATCTACAAATTGAACTAGGAGGTAAAACAATAACGATTGAAGTTGAGGTAGTTTACGGACCCCTTGACTACAACATTTTTCTAGGAAGACCGTGGGTTTATGCCATGGCTACTGTGGTTTCAACATACTTTCCTATGATTGCATTTCCTTATAAAGGTGGAATCATAACTATCGACCAACTCACCTTCTTCACCTATAGTTGATAGCTTACTGGAAGAATTCCATTGGTACATGGACCCCTGCTATCTCTCCAAAACATTGGTGTAGGTCTCTTTGAAGACTCTTCCCTAATGGGTACTTTTTCACTACCACCACCATCAAATTTGGTGGAAGTGGAAAAAGTTGAGACTTGCAACATGATATCTTCCACTTCATCTGACATAAGGAGGATTACCAATAGTTCTGAAATTGATAGTAGTAATGAAATGATGCTGCTGAGCCCTATTGAGATAGCATAGAAATCAATCTTTCTGGCTTGCATGACAAACCCAAATCCTTTTTTGTCGATTGTATGGGTAGATCGTTCATTAGAATTTGGTACTTCTTTTGATCCTTTTTCACATATATTTTCTACTAATGAAGGAATTGTCCAATCAATGATGATGGAAGGAGAACCATGGGAGAATTATCATCATCATTCCCATCTTCCTGATCACATCGAATATTATTTAAATGAACTTAATCATCCTTCAATTGTCGATTTCCTTTCGAATTTTGTTTTCATAGATACAGTAGATTCCGAGAGAAACTTGTCAAATATTGAAGAAACCATTTCTCTAAATATTTCAACCAAACCTAACATTGTAGAAAACATTCATGTTGGAAAATCTTGTTCTCCATCAGAACTTGATATTTACCATGCTCTTTTTCGTGAATTTCGGGATATATTTGCATGGTAGGAGATGCCAAGTATAGACTCTAGTATAGTTAAGCATGAAATCAAAATGTATCATGATGTCAAACTAGTATGACAATGCCTCCAACCTGTTCATCCAAGGAAGGCTATTTCCATTAAGGCAGAAGTTGAAAAAGTTTTGCATGCTGGTTTCATTTACCTTGTTCCTCTTACCCACTGGATTTCCAATATTGTTCCTGTCGTGAAGAAACAAGGGACAATACGAGTGTGTGTCGATTATAGGGATGTAAATCAAGCTTGTCCAAAAGAAAAATATCCCACTCCCTTTATTGACCAAATTATTGATGAATGTGTCGGATGCAAAATATTCTCGTTTATGGAAGGTTTTTCTGGCTACAATCAAATCAATATCCACCCACAGGACCAATATAAAACCACTTTTATTTTTCCATGGGACTCATTCGCTTATCGAAAACTCCCATTTGGTTTGAAGAATGCAGGGGCCACATTCCAAAGGGAAATGAACTATGCCTTCCATGACAACAAATGTATTGTTGAACAATACCTTGATGATTTACCTGATCATTCCAGAAAGCAGTTTGATCACCTGCAGCTTTAAAGAGCTATATTTTTATGGTGTCAACACTTCAAAATACCACTCAATCCATACAAATGTGTGTTTTGTGTTGGTTCTAGTCATTTTCTTAGATTCATAGTGTCTAAGGATGGAATTCATCTCAATCCATTCAAAGTTCAAGCAATTCTTGACTTTCCTCCACCTTCAAATCTACTTTAGTTACAGAGACTCCAAGGGAAGGCTAACTTTCTGAGGCGTTTTGTTCCCAATTATGCTTAAATGGCTAAAGGATTTACTCGTTTATTGAGAAAGGGGATACCCTTTTGTTGGGATCAGGTTGTGCAAGCTTCCTTTGATGCTCTTAAAGATACCTTTATTAGAGCCTCATTAATGTATTCCTCGAATTATCAAAATGACTACTTCCTGTATCTCGCCGCTACAGATACAACCATTGGAATGGTTTTAGTCCAAGAAGAAGATGGGATTGAACATCCTATATATTATTTGAACCAAAATCTCAATGATACAGAAAGTAAATACTCTTATGTAGAAAAAAACTAGCTTTGACAGTTGTTCAAGCTGTACAGAGATTTTTCCACTATATCCTGCTCCAAAAGACCATTGTCATTTTAGATTGCAACCCTATGACATATACTTTATCATGTCAATTACTGGGGGGAAATACTCAAAATGGATAGTCATTTTGCAGGAGTTTGATCTGGAATTCATCGAGTCCAAATCAAAGAAATCTCTAGTTTTCGCCGAGCTACATTGTGACCTTCCCTCAACTTCTATCGATTCAACATCAGAACCATTAATTCTAGATTAGTATCTGTTCCTGATTTTTTCATCTGATGCATGCTATGGAGATATATTGGTTTATCTCCAGACCCAAATTTTCTGGCCTAATACCTCTTGCTCGCAACAACGACGTATTCCATACCAAGCCAAAGATTATCTGATCGTTGGCAACACTCTTTACTGTCGTGGTATCGATACGATTTTACAAAGGTGCCTCACTCATGAGGAAGTTGAGAAAGTTTTGAATGATTTCTAGTTAGGTGCTTGTGATGGAAACTTATTTGGTTATGCTACCACGTAGAGAATTCTCTGTGCTAGTTACTTCTAGCCTAGTATATTCAAAGATTGCATAATTTCTATCAAAAGTTGTCATGCATGTGAGATATATGATCATAAAGCTAGATTAACACCTCCACCATTGCATCCCATCGTCATTGTTGGACCATTCACCAAATGGGGCATTGACTTCATGACATGTAACCTGTGATGTAGGAAATGTTCCCTCTGCGGATAGAGGCAACCCCTCTAGTCCTAGAGTGGGTCTAATCATAGTAAGACAAATCAACAGCTAATTTCCTTAAACAACCATTGTTGAAAGAGCTTACCTCAAACCGGTGTTTGATGGAGCTTTTGTTGCATTTCTTTAGCTATCGTTTCCTTTTCCTCAATGAGCAATTCACCTGAAACAGCACAAGAGAATAACAAAACACATAACAAAATACAACAATGATCTATTCACCTACAGAGTCAAGGAACCACAAGTTATCAAGTATATTACACACATGACATAGGAAATCACCATTGATTGTATTAAAATGAATAAAAGCAAAGCTTACAACCAAGCCTTGATGTTGCAAGCTTCCTCGAAGGGTCCAGCCGGTATGTTTCTTCAAGCATGCACTCTCAAAAGGGTATGCCAAGAGGTTGAGGACTCTCTTTCTCTCTCAAAAGCACTAGTACAATGCTAAGGCAATCCACAACCGATTGCTAAACTATCAGTAATTCACACTGCAAACTATCAAACTCACACCCAAGCTAGGCTAATTTGCACAATACCAAAAAACTAGCTTATCGTAGCAATAGGGAGTGTTTTTATAAGAGGAGGAGCCTCCATAAAATGAGGGAGAGGGAGATTATCCTCAAGGGAGGTTTCTCAAAAGGCGGAACCACCATCCCAGAGGCAGAAAGGTGAACTCCCTTGACCCAAAAACTAGTTCTAGAACCACCCAGAAGCATTCAGTTTGAACTAATTTGCCATATCTGGATCGTCGCAAGTCATACACTAGGGCTCAGTAATGACATCACAAGGAAGTAGCGTATTCAAAGAAATTGTCGCAAGAAATATTTTGAGAACTTGTGCCAAGCCCTAAAATTCGACCGTCACAGGAAACAGATGTACCCCTGTGACGATGTCACGACAGTATAGTTCATTACAAAGAATCGTCATAGGTAGAATGATGTTAAACTGCAACGATGCAGAAACATGGGTAAATGGGTCAATCTTTAGGATTAGAGAGCACTTGTTTAATCTTCTTGAATGAGTGGGAAGATATGGACATATTTATTTGATGTATGAAACAGCGGAGATGTCACTCAGAGACTGACTCTATCTGAGATCAAGGGATATGAGACCAGTGACAAATTATTGTGTAAGAGATGCCCCCTAAAGCATGAAGCCCGAGAGAGTGGGAGGGGCGAAATTCTTTACAAAATCATAACCGAACTCGAACACCATTGCTGAAAACCTACAGGTGCAAGCACAAATGATATCTTTAATAGTGAAATACATGTAGTCTAGGCATGGGCACAGCCATCCCAAAGACATATGAAACTTGGTTTCTGGAATGGACATAGCCACCCAGTCGATAAGACCATATATAAAGATAGAGGTATGGTTGCAGCCATCCATAAAGACTCAGGTATGGTCACAGCCATCCAATAAAAAAGTCATGTATGCAATCATGAACCAATCCACGCAACTCGAACTTATGTAATCTTAGTTCAGGGTCTTAAATCCCAACTAATCATAGTACAATCTCTAATATGTGAACAAATGTGCTAAATTCAAGCAAAATAGAAAATTGCTTGATTACCGGCCAATGATGTAAACTGTTAACAAGTGTGAGAGAGACCACCAATAATGTCAATGGTTCTCAAGGTACTACCCGTACAATCCACAAAGCGTGAAGGATGATCTAGAGTCGAACACTCCTGTAATCATTCGATCGAAGACCAATGATGTAAGTCTATCGTTGAGCGTGAAGAACCTACCATTGAGGCATGCAAGCTCCAAGGTACCGTAAGGATTCTCTAGATCGATTTCCCGGATAATG
>APFE031441709.1:8795-59473 GCA_000404065.3 Pinus taeda
CTCCAAGTGGGAGATTGTTGTGTGTGGAGCATGATTGTTCAGAGGTCTTTGTTTCAGCCGGATGTATACCCCAGGAAGTTTGTACACCCCTCCACGTGGGGGGGTGCGAGGGGGACTTGTGATCTGAATTTGAAACTACTTGAAAAAGGTTTGCAAGGTATTCAATTCAGTAGTAAACATGTTTAAAAGATGCCCATGTCTTGCAGAAAGAAACAAATGAAATTTTCAGTTGTTCATGATCCATTCAAGCATAGCAGAATTATTTCCTTTTACTGTTTAACACATTAAAACGAATTTGTTCTGCAAAATAAATCAACCACAGATGCAAAAGAAGTTGATGAACCAGTTCACCCCTCCTGGGCTACGTCTGCTGGGTCCAAGGCTTCCAAATGGGCATGTCCTCATTTTCATTAAATGCTCAAAATGAATTTACAACTGAATAGAAGTCTCTACAGGTGAAATAGACTGTAAAATCAGATTCAATACACTTCAATCCTCAGGATTGACTGCTGGTTCACCTCCAATGGATACCTACAACCTAATATAGTTCTCATAATACTGGGCCCTAGTGGCTCCTAGAACTTCCACGGCTCCAAAACCTATGCAAATGACCTTTGATGGCTCAAAGACCTATTCCAATGGCTTCAAAACGTCCAAAATACCCAAAATCAAAAAACAATTCGTCCAAAACTACCTTTCCTAGCCAAAATTATGGCCATTTAATGATTCCCTCCAGTTTAGCCTAAAAGAACTCCAGCTAACTGTAGTTGGGGCCAGTTAGCCCCGCCAAATCTGGGGCATCCGCTAAATTTGGCGCCACCGCCAACAAGTCCACCAAATAACTACAGTTAATTAATGGCTAACTCCAACGGTTTAGTGATAAGCCCTCGGTTCCAGGGTGGAGGACATATGGAGGCGGGGCTGGCCCCTTTCATTCCCACCTGCAATAATTTTAAACTTTGAATATAAAATATTTCGCATATCTTTCAATGAACGCTATTGTGGCCCAACGGTAAGGCGCAGGGCTATTAAACGGCAGGTCAGGGGTTCAATTCACAACCCCACCGAAAATTTTGAAATGCGCCCAATACCTGTTGCTGACGTCATCCTGGGCCACATGGCGGCCTTCGGGCTTGCCATGTGGCAGCTTCTGATTGGCCCGCACAAAGGAATATTCCATGGAATATTCCAAGGAATATTCTGTGGAATATTCTTTTTTTTTAATTTTTTTTGAAAATTCAAAAATTAAGGGTTATTGGGCGATTTTGGTTTTGACGTAACTTTCACATACGGCGACCACTTTTCGAACCGTTTTGCGGCGTCGGAATCAGGAGGACGCGCTCTATCTAGTCATTCAGGTTTGAGCCAATTCTAAGAACTTTTATTTTTGAGCATTTTTCGACACTTGGGACATGAGCCCCTGATCACACCTCCCCATTGGGAAGCTTTTGGACCCCAAAAGCCTTCAACTACCTGTTAAGGAGGTGAGGATACATTGCCCTCACTCTGTCCACCTCCATCCACTTTGCCTTGTTCGGTTTGCTGCCTTTGAAACCAACCCGAACATAATCTACATTGCCCCTCCTTGAAGTGCGTGTCCTTCTATCAAGGATTGTATCTTCTTTCAGCTCATCTAAGAATTCTGGCAAGAAATCTTCTATAGATGGCAGCTGAATAGCGCTTTCATGATCAGCGATCAAAGGAGGTTCATACAAACGTAAGTTCTCCACATTAAAAACAGAATACATTTGCATGTAGGAAAGCAAATCTAATTGAAAAGCATTATTTCCAACTTTCTTGAGGATTTTGAATGGACCATAATGAATAGGTTTTAGCTTTTTACCTTCTCCTTGCATCCTTTCTTTACTGATGTACAACCATACCTCATCCCATTCTTGAAACTTGTGATCGACTCTATGCTTGTCGTGTCTTTCCTTGTACTTGCCTTGACTCTTCTCAAGCTGTTCTTGAATTTGCTGATGTATTTCCTGAATTCTTTCAATGAATGAACGAGCTTTTTCAATATCACTATGTCCCTCAATGGCAACATCTTTCTCAAGAATGCAATCAAGAGGCGATTTTGGCAAGTAACCAAAACAAGCTTCAAATGGTGAGGTGTTTGTGGAAGAGTGCTTGGCGCGGTTGTAAGCATGCTGTATGTAGTGCAAATGTTCATCCCAAAGCTTGGGATGCTTGCTGCAATATCCTCTCAAGAGGTGCACAATGGTTATGTTCACAACTTCGGTTTGTCCATCTGTTTGTGGATGGAAAGCAGTACTTTTCTTCAACTTTGTGTCCATCATCTCCCATAGGTTAGACCAAAAATTCCCCACAAATCTGGAATCCCTATCACTAATAATGGAAGTAGGCAAACCAAAGTGAATCCATACATGACGAAAAAATATTTCAGTAGTTTGTTCAGTAGTTATAGTTTTCTTACAAGGCATAAGTATACACATTTTGCTAAAACGATCAACTACTACATATAAATAATCATGCTGCTTTCTATATTTTGGCAAACCTCCTAAAAAATCCATAAAGATGCTCTTCCATGGTCTAGAAGGTACCGACAAAGGAATATACAAGCCAAGCTTCCTATTAGAAGGCTTGCTTGTAGCACATAATGAACAACCTCTTATGAACCTTGAAACAGAATCTACCATGCGAGGCCAATAACAATACCTCTGTAGATGTGAAACTGTTTTGCTTACACCAAAATGGCCAGCAATAAGAGAAGAATGAGATTCTCTTATGACATTTATTCTCTCCCCCTGTGGTATACACAAATTTCTCAAATGAAACAGCAAATTATTATGCATGTGATAGTCATTTTCCTCTAAATGATTCCCTTTACTCAAGTTAGCATACACATCTTTAAAGTCATCATCAGATGCATACTGTTCTATGTAACTATCATGTACAATGGAATCATTCTTAAGTAAAGTAACAACACCAATAATAGGCCTTGAAAGCATATCAACAACTTTATTCAGAGTACCTTTCTTGTACCTTATTACCAAATGGGACTGTTGCAAGAAGCCCATCTATCTAAAGTGTCGTGACTGTTGTAACTTGCTTTGTGATTGCAAGTACTGTAAGGGCTAATGGTCGGTATGTATTACAGTTTCTTTGCCCATAAAATAGTGTTTCTACTTTTTGACGCTTTGTACCAATGCATACAACTCCTTATCATACGTAGGATAATTTACAACAGCACCATTAAAAGTTTCAAAATGAAAAGCAATAGGCTTACCATGTTGTAGAAGAACTGCACCCATGGCATAATCACTTGCATTGGTTTGTATCTCAAATGGCTGTCTCAAATCTGGTAATGCAAGGACAGGAGCTGAACTAATCTTCTCTTTCAAAGATTCGAAAGTTTTTTGCTGCTTGCCTCCCCATTAAAAAGCACGCTTCACACTTGTTACTGCATGCATAGGAGCTGCTATAGAAGAGAAGTTAGAGATGAACTTCCTCCAATATTGAGCTACACTCAAAAAACTTCTCACCTCTGTAATGGATTTGGGAGTAGGCCACTTCACAATAGCCTCAATCTTAGCAGGATCAATTCTCAAAGCACCTCCTCCTACTATGTGTCCCAAATAAACCAAAGAAGTCTTTCCAACTTCACACTTTGACATTTTAAGAAATAACTGATTCTTCTTCAAAACATCAAGTACTTTCCTAACATGCATGACATGATCTTCTCTAGACTTGTTGAAAATTAAGATGTCATGTAAGTAGACAATAACAAAATCATCAAGAAAAGGGCGCAATACATCATCCATTACCTACATGAAAGTTGCAGGTGCATTGCACAAACCAAATGACATCACAAGCCATTCAAAGAGTCCTTGTTTGGTTTTAAATGTTGTCTTCCAAATGTCACTTTCTTCAATTCTTACTTGATGATATCCACTGCACAAGTCTAACTTAGTGAAATATCGAGCATCTTTTAGCTGGTCTAGCAAATCATCTATCCTTGGGAGTGGGTAACGATTCTTTACTGTTATCTTGTTCTAGGCCCTGAAATCAACACACATACGCCAAGCGCCATCTTTCTTTGGAATCAGTATAATCGGTGACCCACATGGCGAAGTACTTGGCCTTATGAAACCCTTGTCCAACAAGTCCTTGATTTGCTTCTTTATTTCAGCATTCTCCATAATAGACATGCGGTACATGCCTATGTTTGGAAGAGGACAATCTGGATGCAAATGGATTTCATGTTGAATATCCCTCTTAGGAGGCAAACCTGTTGGCTCCTGAAATATCTCATGATATGCATCAACTACATTATACAGATCGGATTTAAGTTTTGGATCACAATTGTCAAATGACTCATGATTCACATCAACCTTGGGCTTAATCATAAGAAGAACAAATTCTTACTTGAATTGACCAGCCTTTTTACCTATTCTGCATTCACCATCGCTATATTTGTCTTCTTGCGATGAGCTCTAACAATGAACTCCTTGCCATCTTTGAAAAGATGATATTTGTTTTCATGGTGATGAAAGATAGCTTTCCTATCAAACAAGTAAGGACTTCCCAAAACAATTCCTGCTATATCAAAAGGTACTACATCAAGTTCAACTGTGTCAATAAAATGTGCAGTAATTGCAAAGCGCAATGTGCACTTTCTTGAAACTTGTAAATTTGCATCCTTGCAAATCCATCCAAGTGGATATGGCTTCGGATGTGGAACGGTCTCAAATTTAATCTGCTTGACCAAGTCTTCTGATATAAGGTTTGCTTGTGACCCACTATCAAAACGTGTATCAATCTTAGTATGTTTTGAAATCACCCTCACATGAAACAACTCAATTCTTTCTTCCTCATTAGGAGCTTGTACATGACAGTTTGAGGTACTAGTGCTGGCTTCAATTTCCATTTCTTTTCCCTTCAAGTTTTTCAAACCCATGGCTGTAGTTTTGGTTTCATCACCTGAATCATCCCCTATATCTTGCGGTGTAGATGTAGTAGTAGCAGTTTTCTATTTCCCTTTGGATTTGTTAAATTGAGGTCTTTTTTTAGGATGTAATTTCCAACAGTTTTTCTCCTCATAGCCTAGTTTAGAACAATGTTTACAGATCACTTTCTCACTCTCCTATTTAACAACTGCATTCTTTTTGCCCTTTCCCTTGGAGGTTTTCTCTTTGTTTTTCCCCTTGGTGGGCTTGTTTCTACCCTCTTCAAATGTGTTTTTTCCCCTTGGCGCAGTGGATATCATCAAGTAAGAATTGAAGAAAGTGATTGTTTATTTGACTACTTTTGGCTTACCCTAACAGATACACCCCGACGAGATTGTTTTGGTGCCCACATCTAAGTGACTAGGTGGGATTCATCATGACACGAAAATTAGGAATTGTCCAATGGCAAGAGAGAAATGGAATCCATAGTACAAGCTGGCCTGGTGGAGGCATCCCGAGGGTGAACCCTAGAGGTTTCAAATGTGACTCAAGTGAAAAGTGTCAAGATGCATTAAGAGGGTGGGACCCACCTGATAATGGTAGCCTGGAAAGGAATTCTCAGAGGTTTGTTCAAAGAACACATGACTAAGAATCAGGATGTAACATAGTGGGTGGAGCCCACTTGGGTGTGATTGATCAGAAGCATAACGAGGGGGAAAACATATAGGAGAGTTGGCCGAGAGGTTTTTATGGAAAAATAAAGAAAAAGGTTGGTAAGGCCAAAGGGAAAAGAAAAAGGAAATGGTGGAAAGCAAGGCCTCAGAGGACCTTTTATCTCCTCCAAGAAGGAAGGTGGAAACTCACGATTGGCTGAGATAGTTTCAAGGGTTGATGTCAACATGGACATGTGGTAGGAAGATTCAAGGTTTTTAGGAACACAAAGGGCCCATTGTGACACATGTAACAACTCAGAGGTCGATGCATGGAAGGAGTGTCGTCATCCTGTTAGAAGGAGCCGGACAGTTTGTTAGTGATGGGAAAGAGGTATTAACAGGATACGTTGATAGGTAGCATAGAGTGGTGGCAAATCTGTGAAGTGAACCAACCACACGAGACAGTTCAACCCGCAGTGAAGATTCAATGCTGTGCATTTATCGGTGACGATGGGTAGAAGGCACTAGGCTACAAAGGCAGAGTGACAACCAATGGAGAGAGCACCAGGTAGCCACCACAAACACGTCAACCTAGAAGGGAGACCTAGGTAGGTTCGTTAACACACGCATTAATGGAATGCTTCGGGTTTGGGAGTTTCAGGCTTAGTGCCTAGACCCAACCCTTGTCTTGCTTCACATAGAACAAGGCCTAGGGCGCGGTAGTTGAAAAGAGATGTGAAGGATCTTAGAAGTAGTTAAGCATTGTTCCTTGGTCACTTTACGCATAAATTACCAATGATGAGGATTCATTAATAAAATAAAAAAGGCCCCTGATAGGACTTGAAAGGGCTTAGTGCATAGGGCCTAAGTTGGTGGTCACAAAGACCTAGTCTTATGAAAAAAAAATAGGTAAAGGGTTGAGAGAAAAGGGTCTTAAAGGGAAAAAGGGTAAAATAATATGTTTTGACAACAATTTATTTTTTTAATTAAAAATGGTCGTGAAGGCCTTCTCAACCTAAAACAAAGTGTTGTGCCCGACAACAAGGTTTGGTGACAACGACATGGAAAGAAGAGTTGGAAGCTAGAAGTTGTGGTGGAGATTGAAGCCTCATGGCGGCATGAGTGATTCCACAATATGTTTGGTGGAACTTCTAGTTTGACTACAGTTTTTGGTAGTAATCCAAAATTGAACAAAAGATAAGATTAGCAGCTGCACTGCTAAAGCCTATTAAAAAAAGCCATAATTGCATAAATCAACACAATAACTCAGTTTTCAAGCCTAGAAGTGTAGGTCAAGGCCGAAAATTTGGTGAAGAGAGGTAAGAGGGTAGAAGAGAATAGGACAAAGGCAAAAAATAAGGCTTCATGCACAAATTAAAAAATAAACAAAGCCAATGTTAGAAAAAAGAAAAATCTATAAAAGCAAGCCTAATCAAGCAAAAGGTGTACAGTTGTTTTGAGACAGAACTTATGGCGTAGTGAGGTGTTGGTATGGTGATTGTTGTAGGTTTTTGTGAGAGGTGACTAAGATAAATTGTTTTTTTTTAAAGGAGAGAAGGAATCCATTGATCCTAGTGTGACTATGGATGAAATATGGAATAATGAGTTGTATATTTTTTATTAGGGGTTGGTGCTCCTTCTAGTGGGTGATTGAGAATACTTGGGGTTGTAGCTCCATTCAGGTTCATTTAATAAATTAAGAAGTTGTATCTTCCTACTGGTTGTAGACAAAAAATTGTATTGCAAGTTGTATCTTACCCTATGAATAAAATGGAGAAGCAGTTTCTGAAGTTATTTGTTTCTTGAATCTTCCATTGATTGCTAGACTATTTGTTTATCATATTATAATTTCTCTTTACTATCTTATTTTTCTCACGCAAGGTAAAATTAAATTTTGAATTGGTAAAATTACTACAATATTGATTCACCCCCCCCCGTATTGTCATGGTTTCCATCAATTGGTATCAAAGTGAAGGTTACTTATAATTAGTCTAACAGTTGGAAGAAAGATTAAGGACCATGGAAAACACAATGGAGGTTTTATCAATAAGATAGCTATGTTCAATGGAAAAAACTATGTGTTTTGGAAAGTAAGGAGGAATACCTACATTCAATCACTTGGAGTTGATGTGTGGGATGTTGTGGAAGAAGAACATCAAATACCTCCAGTATTGGTTACCAAAGATCAGAAGTTGGAGTTCACATGCAATGTTAAAGAAATGCATGCCCTGCTTGCTTGCTACCTAAATCAAAACTTGTCAAGGTGATGGATTGCAAATATTCCAAAGAAATCTGGGACAAGATGAGCAACTTCCATGAAGGAGACAACAAGGTAAAGAAATCTAAACTCCAAGTTTTAGGATCTAATTTGAATAGTCGAGAATGCATGATGATGAAGATTTTGCAAAGTATTTTCAAATATTTGATGAAGTTGTGAAGACCATAACAGGGCTTGACGAGAATCTAGATGAAGATGTGGTAGTTCAAAAATTGTTGAGATATCTTCTTGAGGGATTTAATCCCAAGGTGTCAGCCATTGAAGAAATGGAAAATCTAGGCACTCTCACTCTAGATCAACTCCTTGGAATAGTCATTGCCTATGAGATGAGGATCTATAAAGGAAAGTTTGTAGCTAAAGAATCGACCTTCAAAATAGTGAAGAAGTGCAAGGATGAGCATAATGTCTCATGTTGTGAATTAGATGAAGACAAATCCAACTTTGTGAGGAAGCTCAAGAGAGGATCAATCAAGTATAAAGGTAAGTTTTCCTTTAAATGTTCTAATTGTGACCAAGTTGGTCATTACAAAACAAAGTGTGCTAAAAAGAAGAAAAAGGACTATGATCCTAAATAAAAATTTAAGAAGGTTCAAAAGGATAGAAAGAAGGCCAAGATAAGAGGTTTATACGCTCAAGATGAGAACTCCTCTGAAAGTGATCCTAGTCGATCCTAAGATGAGGACAAAGATGATGAGAGCCCTAAGGAATTGATGTTAATGACCATTGAAAACCTGCAAGTGGAGGCTACTAACTATGATAATGAAGAGGGAGAAGTCAACCATGAGGGAGAGCTAGTTGTGTTATTGAAGAAATAGAGAGGCTAATAAGGAAAAAAAACTAGCACGAATCCTTGATAAAAGAAAAGGTTGAGGTAGTAGAGACATTAATTTTGTAGTTAGAAGAAGGTAGGAAAATAAAAGATTCATTGGACCAGTAGTTGAATGAAAAGGCTAAAATATGTGAGAAGCTAGAAGGAGAAATTGTGTTGTTGAAAAAGGAGCATGAAAAGGCTAAGACACAACGTAAATTCAAATAGAAATTCAACAAAGGGACAAAAAATTTAAATGAAATTCTGGAGGCTCAACACATATCCAAAGATTGAACTGGTCTTGGTTTTGATGTTGAATCCAGTACAACAACTGAATTAAAGGGTGAAAGGGTAATTACCTTTGTTTTGAAAAAAGAAAGGATTGTACAACAATAAGAGACACTTAGTCAACAAAAGAGAAATCAACAATGACAAAAGGAGTACACTATCCATGCAAATCAAACTACCCAAAATTATGCTTAGTGCAGAAGGTAGTCATCCATGTACAACGATATCTTCCCTGGATATTGTTTCACATGCACCAATTATGGACACAGATAAACAAACTTCAGGGTTAATCTCTCTTACAGTCAACTCTGATCCCAGAGAAGAATTCATCAGAGAAGAAGGAGACCCAGCTATAATAATTCCTTTGCTCCCTTAAATTATCAAGTGCAATGTTTTAAATGCCAAAATTTTGGGCATACTGCAGTTAATTGCAAGCTTAAATGAAAGAAGATAGAGCCAATTATTGACAAAATTGAATAAAAACCCAAATTCTGGAAAGAGAAAGAGAAATCGGAGAAATGTGGCATTGCCTTGTATGCTCACAATGGTGGGGACCATTGGTATGTGGACATTGGCTATTCCATGCACATGACAGGGGATAGAAGCAAGTTTCTCACTTGGAAGCTTGTTGAAAAAGGAAATGTGACCTTTGATAACAATAGTATAGGAAAAATAATTGCAAAAAGGAGTGGTCAGTCTCTCAAATGGAAAAGGTAAAGCTAAGAACAATTTGTATGTTGATGGGATGAAACATAATCTATTGAGTGTGTCTCAAAAGTGTGATCAAGGCTATGATGTGGTTTTCAAAGCTAAAAAACGTTAAATCAAGTCTACATATACAGGAGATATAGTTGTTGAAGCTGTAAGAATAGATAACAGTGTCTATGTGCTTTAAAAAAAAGACAAAAAAGTGAAGCTTATCAAAGGTAGCTGAGAGCTCGTTGTGGCACAAAACACTTTGACATCTGAACTTTGAGCAGATTTTCAAACTTAGCAAGAAAAATATAGTCAAGGACTTGCTTAGGCTTTCAGACCAGAGAACATTATCTACTAATATTGTCAACTAGGAAAGCAAGCTCGAGTTCCTTTCAAGGCAAAAAAAAAAAACTCTTTAACAAAGCCATTACAGTTGGTGCACATAGATTTGTGTGGACCATACAAAACGCATTCAACCACAGATAAGCTATATTTTATTCTAATAATTGATTACTTCAGTAGGATGATGTGGGTTTCCTTTCTCAGAGAGAAATGTGAGGCTTTTGAGAATTTTAAAGAATTCAATGCTATGGTTGAGAATGAAAACAATTGGTAAAACAAAAGCATCAGGTTAGACAATGGAGGTGAGTTCACTTCAAAGGAATTTGATGAATTATCTAAGACAAATGTCATCAAGAGATGGTTTACCATAGTAGAGACTCCCCAATAAAATGGTGTTGCAGAGAGAGAAAATACGTCAGTGCAGCAGTTAGCCAAAGAAATGATGACCAAGAGGAATGTTCAACAGGGGTTTTCGGCAGAATTTATTCACATAGTAGTTGTCATTCTCAACAAAGCTCATTTTCAACCCAATAGTGATAAAATTTTGTATGATTTATGGGTTGGTAGAACTCCAATAGTTAAACACTTTTGAATTTTTGGCAGCATATGTTACATTAAGAAAATTGATGAAAAACATGGAAAATTCGATGCCTAAGTAGATCAAGGCATTTTTTTGGGTTATTCACAAAATAACAAAGGTTACAGGTGCTACAACAAAGTCACCAAAAGGATCATTGGTTTCATAGATGTAAAAGTGGATGAGCACATTGTTCAAGAAGAAAATAAAACAACAAAATCCAGCCTTGATGAACCAACGATCAATAGTGATGAAAATGATGAGGCAGTTGCAAAATAAAGTGAGGAAGATCCCTCTAGTCCTCAAGCCAGAGATACCCCAAGATATGCACAAAAACATCACCCAACCTAATAAATAGTTTGTGAATTAAATTTAGGAGTGGACACAAGAAGGAAGTTGCTCAAACCCCCTATGAAGGCACATGTTGCACTGTTTTCCATGGAGGAACCAAAAGATGTTGCTCAAACCAGCCAAGATCAAAATTGGTTGAAGGAAATGAATGGGGAATTTGACAAAATAGAGAAAAATCAGACGTAGGAGCTTGTTTGAAGGCTTTCCAATAATAATTTCATTGGCACAAAGTGGGTATTCATAAATAAAGTGAATGATCAAGGAGAAGTGGTAAGAAACAAAGCTCAGTTGGTGTGCAAAGGCTACACTCAAATAAAAGGATTAGACTGTGATGAAAAATTTTCTCTTGCTGCCAAAGTAGAAGCAATCATAATGTTTTTGGCATTTATTTGTTTTAAAAAATTAAAAATGCATTAAATGGATGTCAAATATTATTTTCTCAATGGAGTGCTACAAGAGGAAGTTTATATAGAGAAGCTAGAAGGTTTTTAGTTAACAAAAAAACCAAACTATGTTTACAGAGTTAAGAAGGAATTGCATGGCCTCAAGCAAGCCTCTAGGGCTTGGTATTCAAATCTAGATAGCTACATGCTTAAGTGTGGATTTAAAATAGGAGCAATTGACATCAATGTCTATGTCAAAACAAAGGACATCAAACTCATTATGTTAGTTGTATATTTTGATGATATCATCTTTGCTAGTGATTTGGATTTGCTAGCTAGTGAATTTTCAGCAGATATGAAAGTTGAATTCGAGATGCCTATGCTTGGAGAGCTATCATATTTCCTTGGATTGCAGATAGTGTGGAATCCAAAAAGAATTTTTAGTTCTCAAGGCAAGTATCACAAGGAAGTGCTAAAGAAATTTGGCATGGAAAAATACTCATTAGTGAGCACTCCAATGGTGATAGGTTGCAATCTTAGCAAGATTGATGAGAAACCAGTAGTGGACCAGATCTTATATGGATCCATCATTGAAAGACTTTGATATCTCATAGCACCAAGGCCAGACATCATGCAATTTGTCACAATAGTTGGAATATTTCAAGTAGCTCCTATACAAAGACATCTATTAGCAGCTAAAAGAATTCTCAGATATCTCAGAGAAATAATGGACTATGGACTGTGGTACCATAAAGATAAAAATAAAATAAAAATCATTTACTATTTATATTGATGTTGATTGGGAAGGTTATTTGGATGATATAAAGAGCACAAGTGGTGGTGATTTCTTTCTTAGAGACTGTCTAGTCTCATGGTTGAGCAAGAAGAAAGCATATGTTTCCTTATCTATAGTTGAAGCATAATATATTGTAACATAATCCTGTTGTACTCAACTTCTATGAATGAAACAAAATTTGCAGGATGTACAAGTGTCATATGATCAGTTGATACCCATTATTTGTGACAACATAAGTGCAATCATCATGTCAAAGAATCTAGTCTTTCACTCTAGGACCAAACATATCTCCATCAAGTATCATTTCTTGAGGGAGAAGGTTGCAACTCATATTGTGAAGCTCGAGTATGTTCCTACAAAATAACAAGTTGTTGATATCTTTACGAAGCCACTCCCTAGAAAACAGTTCGAGTGCTTAAGGAAAAGATTGGGAGTCATTCCTTTTGCCTCCCTTCACTAGCTCCTCCTCCAAGAGGAAGCAAGGAAACTAGTATATTTTTTAGCATATATTGGTGAAGCTTCTAGGTCTACAAGGATCAACATGAAAAGGTAATATTTGTAGATAGGAGAAGCATAGGGACATGGTGGTGTCCTTTGACATTGATGTTAAAGGGGGAGAGAGAGCTCTAGAAATCAAACGAAAATTAGTAGGGAGATCCATAGTGATAACAATACCAACAATAGTGCTACAACAAGAGTTTAAGTTATCTCATGGTGAGCAACAATCAATTGCCTACGATGTTTGTGAAAAGCCAAGGGTTTTTTGTTTGATTTTTGTGTTGCCATAAATGCCAAAGGGGGGTATTGTTGAGATATGTTGTCATTGATGGAAACATGGTGATGAAAAAAAAAGTGTCCAGTGATGGCAGTTGGTAGTAGGAGGCACAAGTGTGAAATAAATACCTTAAGGAGAAGGTTCTAGGCACACAAGAAGGGAAAACTATCAAAATCAATGCAATAGCTTTGGATCCAATTTTGAAGCAGTAGATAATTTCATATGAAGGTGTAAGCCACCCAGATAATTTGATCTCTGAAATATATTTCCAAAGATATATGGAAGTCCTGAAAAGGCCTCCTAGATTAAACGATAGAGCCACTCAAAGTTTGGTGACACCAAGGCCTTCATAGCATAGTTAAAGGTAGTTGGAGCCTTTGGCGTGTAGCTAGAGTCGGATGAAATGCCAAACTCAACAGCAAGAAAGTGGATCCTCCAAGCGATAGCTCTGAGTAGATGTGGGAGTAGTGGGTTGGACCATAGGTGGAGCCCACCCAGTGAGTTTACCCCAACAAATACACCCCGATGGAATTGTTTTGGTGCCCAAGTCTAAGTGACCAGGTGGAAGTTGCTCGGACACAAAAACTAAGCATTTTCGAATGGAGAGTGAGTAGTGAAACCCACAATACAGGCTAGTCTAGTGGAGGCATCCCAAAGGCTTCAAATGTGGCACAAGTTAAAAGTGTCGGGATGCATTGAGCACGTGGAGCCCACTAACAATGGTAGCCCAGAAATGAATTCTGAGAGGTTTGTTTAGAGATCACATGACTAAGTGTCGGGATGTAACAGAGTGGATGGATCCCACCCGACTGTGATTTATCAAAGGAATAACAAGGGGGAATCACAGAGGAGATCTGACCTAGAGGTTTTTGCAGAAAAATAAAGAAAAAGGTCGGTAAGGCCAAAGACAAAATAACATAGAAAATGGTCACAAACAAGGACTTAGCAGACCTTTTCTCTCTCCTCCAAGAAGGCTAGTGGCAACTCGTGATTGGAAAAGACATTGTTTGGTGGTAACATTAACATGAACATGTGGCAGATGGATTCAATGTTTTCTAGCACCCAAAGGGCCCATTTCTAGGTGACATGTGTCACCACTCAAAGGTCAACACAGTTTGTTAGTGATGCACAAGAGGTATTTCCACGAGGAAGGCACTGGGACATGTCGATAGACAACACAAGGAAACAACCAATTAAGGAAGTTTAGGAGGACAGATGGGCCTCTAAATTAGACATAAATTAAGGCCCATGCCTCTAAATTAAAACATAAATTAAGGCCTATGACCATCCTTCAGCACATTAAACCTCTCTTTCTACATTAGATAATGTATTTCCATATTTAATATATTCATTAGGAAGTTTTATGAATAATTGTGTATTTGTGACTAATATTATTTATTTTTGTGGAATATTATGGGAATATTGGGCAGAGTATGAATATATGGAGGAAGAGATCATTTAGAGACTTATTCCCTACTATAAGAGGATCAATAATAAATGATAAATCAATAATATATTATGGAATTATGGCACAGATTGTGGAACTCCAATGATTGAGAAAATCTAGGAACGTGTTCCCTGCTATTTAATGCAGATTCCTAGTATTGGGGACTAGATCCACTAATCAAGGGATTTTGGTGCGGAAAGCTTCCTCCATTCGTGGGAAATGATTCCTAGTCATTTTGTATAAGTATCAAGTCGAATTTTCCTCTAGGGGCGGATTTTCATTAGTGTTATTGTGGAGAGAACTTGTATTTTTGCATCTCCATTGTATTTTCTTGCATGGAGGTAATTATATTGATGAAAATAATGAAGATTGGTGTCATGTTCAGCTTTAAATGTTGTTCTCCTCCATAGGTCTCTGGGTTTCCTTGGGCTTGGCCATCCTAAGAGCCTTAGAGCCCTTTTGTATCATTTTCTTTCCTTCTTTTCACTTCTTATTCATATGCATCTCTTGTTTTTATTTCTTTCAAATTCTGCATTTAGTATTAATGATTTCTTATTGTAGGATTGAGTTAAATGGTTAATGTAAATTCTTTTGTAGGATCACAAGAATTATTTCATCCTTGTAAAAACTTTGGAAGTTCATAGTAATCATTGAGCTACTTGGATTAGTCTTCTTATTCCCAAATCTAGATTTCTGGAATTTCTTTGTGGCAAAGAACAATAAATGTATGCTATTTTTTAGAGCATGCTAACAAGCTTCAATCAAGTTGGTTCCACTTTCATTAGATCACAAAAAAAAATATATTTCATAAAAAGAATTACCCCATTGCATTTGCACTTGATTAGTAATGTTTATCTATTTTTTAGCATGGGTTAACAGAGGTATGTTTGAGTGATTCCACTTGGAATGGAACCTAAGACATCTTAGTTAATAAAACAAAATTCCCATCCAATTTGGATTTGATTTTCTTGGTCATTTGATGAATTATAGTAAATTTGTACATCGTGTAGTAAATCAGGGGATCTTGTAGGAAACCACTGTAGCATCCTATAGGAAATCTTGTTTTGAGCCCGAATTGAGAAAAATCATCATTGAAGTTGGGATTAGGCCTCTACTTGACCTCCATGCCATCAAGACCATTTTAACACTCTTGCTCCACACTTAGGTCAGTGTTTTACTAGTTTTCAAGAGTAGGATTTGATTTCCATTTCTTGTATCTTCATTCTTACATTAGATCTCATCAATGTTTTATATCATTTTGCAAGCTTTTCCCATCATGAAATAGGAAGCTAACTCATGAAATTTTGTTTTCCTTAGTTAATTGAAATCCTTCCTGTTTACATGATTTATGGATAAATATCAATGGTTGTTGTAGTGCAGGAGTTTCAGCCGTACATAGAGATTTCATGATTAGCAACCTCATCCCAACTTCATCCACCCATGGTCCTCATTTTCTTCACTAAACCCTCGCCAATTTCATCATTTCACAAGGAAACTTCTCCAAGCTTTTTTAGCAAATCCAGCCATCTCCCAACTTGGTTTTTGAGTTCTGAAGTGGTCTTAGGCACTCCCTTGCATCATTCCATCCACCAACCACCTTCTTTAAGCTTTCCATCACCTTCAACATCCATCCTTTTGCTCTCGGCTATATCTTATAGATTTTCAGGGGATCCTATAGGTTTTCAGGACATCCTGTAGGAAATCTTGTTTTGAGGCCGAATTGAGGAAAAATCCTCTAGGAAACGAGAAAAGAGTCCCTACTTGTCTCCCAAGCCTTCTAAACATTCACCATCATCTCCAAGCCACCTGCCACATCACTAAAAGAGAGTAGCTTTCACACTCTCACATGAAAAAAAGACAAAAAGAAAAGCAAATTTATTTTATTCATTTACATGCACAACAGTAGAAGGTTTGATGGTTTAAATTGGCATGCTTAGGATAGTAGGATTACATACATGTTAACTTAGCATTCTTTTGAATCAAAGCCTCGTAGCAGTTAGTTAGAAAATGGTGTGTTTTAGCATTTGATTTCATTGTCTTTCCTTGTAATTTCTTGATTGCAATAGGTTAAGGTTCCATTTCAAACATTTCATTTTCTGCAATTAGTCTAGGATTTGACTTCAATACATACACTCCATTACATCATGACAACAAATGAATGACACATTTTATGCTGCACATATAGCATCAATACCTCTTAAGTTTGTACGAACCCCAAGTTGATAATTAAATTCAGTAGCCTTGGGAGTTGCAGTATTATTGTTGTAATATCGAGGCTCATCACTTTTTGACGTTGTTGCTAGGGACGTGTCAAAGTATGCATTGTTTTCTTCCCTAGTTGATTCATTTCTTTTTTTTGCAAAAACTAAATATTTGCATTAGGCATATTTAATTCAAAAGTAGAAAACTGCATTGCATTATAGTTTTCATTCTATCATAAAAAGAAAAACTTAAAATATCCAACACCAACCCACCCACCCCATTTGATCACATGGTGCAGTAAGAGCCACATCACCATTCACTTTTCCAAGTAGAATAAGAAGATGGCGAAGAATGTAGAAGAAATTGAAGGAGATGATGACAATGAGGAAGATCCTCTCAGATTTCCCATTCAAGACACTAATGGAAGTGTGCACATGAAGAACATCCCTCCATCTTTTCTTCCAAAATTTCATGGTCTAAGGTCAGAGGGTCCAGAAACCTTTCTCTTTGAATTTGAAATTGTTTGTAGATCTTATGGTTACTAATTAAAAAATCAAAAAATGAGATTGTTTCTGGCAACATTGAAGGATAGAGCTCTTAAATGGTTCATGAGTTTAGGGACTAATTCAATAAGATCATGGAATGATATGCAAAATATATTTATAGAAAAATATAAAAATCATAAAAATCATGATCTTAAAGAATGAATCTTTAGAATGAATCAAAGAGAAGATGAGAGTCTAGAGGATCTAATAGAGAGGTTCATGTATAATATTAAGAGGGGAAAACTACATCATTGAGGATCCGACACACTAAAAACCCTCTTACTTAGAGTAATTAGGGATGAATGGATTGATCTCCTTAATCTCATGAGTAGAGGTGATGTATATCAATTATCATTTGAGGAAATTTGTGAAGCATGCAAACACATATCAAGAGGAAAAGCAAGAGTAGGTAAATCAACATCAAGATCAGTAAGTCAAGCTAAACTTAGAAATTTGTTTGATGATTTTAAAACATAAATTTTGAGCAATATAACAAAACAAGTAGAAATGTTAAGAATGCAAGATGAAGGAAAATAAAATGTTGATATTTGTGTTGTAGAATCACATGATGTTAAACATTGTCCATCATTACCAAGGTTGAAGGAAGTTTACCAAGAGGACAATGGAGCAAGACAATTGCCAATGCAACTATGTTATGTAGCTCCAAGAGGACCATGGTAGCCTGTTCAGCCTGATATGATGCAAGAGCCTAATTCAAAATTTCAAGGTTATGCACATCCACCTCAAAGTAATTGGAACACACTCTTTCCTTGGAAACAATGGCCATCACAAGGAGGGATCTCCCCTAAGGCCCATTTTCAACACTATTGGAGATCCTACCTACCTTCTTGCAAAATTCCTTGCCTCCAAGCTTAAACCCTTAGTTGGTCATACAGAGTCCTTTGTCAAAGACTCTGCTTCCTTTGTTGAGGAGCTTAAGGGCATTAAGCTTCACCCTAGGGACATTCTTGTGAGCTTTGATGTTGTCTCCCTTTACACATGCATCCTTATAAAGGAGGCCATGGAGGTCATCAACCGCCTAACTGATCCTGATACCGCTCGGTTAGTTGAGATTTGTCTCACCTCCACCTTCTTCAATTTTGAAGGGGAATTCTTCGAATAGACCTGTGGTGTTGCCATGGGCTCACCCCCATTCCCTGTCGTTGTGAACCTTTTTATGGAAGATTTTGAATCTAGGGCTCTAAGCTCAGGCTACCTCCTGCCTAAGCTTTGGAAAAGATATATGGATGACACTAACGTCATCTAGTCTCATGGCCAAGAGGAGTTGGATCTCTTCTTCGATCATCTCAATAGTCAATCCTCAGCCATTAAGTTCACCAAGGAATAGGAAGTTGATGGTTTCCTCCCATTCCTCTATATTCTTATTTCAAAGAATAGTGATGGTTCACTCTCCCACCAAGTGTTTCGAAAGAAGACACATATGGAGCAATATCTTCATGCCAATTCCCACCATTTCCCAGCTCAGAAATTGGGTGTTCTCAACACCCTCGCTACTCGAGCCCTGAGGATCTCAGATAAAAAGAGTTTTGAGAAAGAGAAATCCCATCTCCTTAATGTCTTTGTTGAGAATGGGTATAGCAGATACCTAGGTCAGAAGGCTTTTATCAAAGTTGCCAAAAATTCGTTGACTAAAAAAGATCCTAAAGAACGTGTCCCTGGGGTCCACCTACCTTTTGTGCAAGGGACCACTGATAAGATAGCGAGGATTCTTAGGAAACATAATGTTCCCTTAACCTTTACACCCCTTAACACCATTCATAACTCCCCCTGAGCAGTAAAGGATCCTATTGACCCCAAGGACATGAAGGGGGTCTATATTATTCCTTGCTCCTGTGGGACCCATTATATTGGTGAAACTGGACGCTCTATTAATCAGAGGATTAGTGAGCACACAACTGACCTTAAGTATAGGAGAACAAAGTCTTCCACACTTGTAGAGCATGCGGAGAAAACCAATCATCATGTTTGTATTGAAGAGGCCAGTGTCATTGCTAGGGTTTCTCAATTCCATCACCGAAAATTTAGGGAAGCCCTTGAAATTGAAAAAAGGCCGAGCAATCTTAATAGAGAGGACAGATGGAAGATCAATAGCTGCTAGGTCCCAGCCCTTGCTTCCTAGTCGTGTTCTTCCATTTCGCCCCTCCTGTTTTTATTGCTTGTTTTGAGGTTCCCCTTGTTATCCTTTAACCTAACCTTTTTTATCATAGTTCTATGTTCCCCTTTGAGGGTTTGTTTATATATTTTCAAATAGTTTTATTTTTTATTTTTTATTTTTGAAATATAGATTCTCATTATATTAAACTTGAAGATAACAATTCTAACAATAAGATTTTATCTTTATTTTATTTTTTATTTTTATTTTAGTTTATTTTAGTTCATTTATTTATTTATTATTTTTTTAATTTTAATTAATTAATTAATTTATTTTTTAATTATATATTTATTTTTATTTTTATTTTAAGTATAATATTTTATTTATTTTAATAGATTAATAAATTGAAATAAACTATTAATAAAATAAAATAATAATTCTTTCTATATTTTTAATTTTATTTAATAGTTTATTCAATTTATTAATCTTGTTAAAAATAATAAAAATAAATAAAATAACTTAAAAAAATAAAAATAAAATCGTATAACAATCCTAACAACAAGATTTTCTTAAACTCTAAAATTAAAACAAATTTGAAATGGTTAATTTAACTGAATATGAATTTAACTTTAACCTATTTTAATTTTTAATTAAGGTGTTCCTATCCTGCTAGCTGTTTCCAAGTCAAGAATAGTCGTTAGTGGGTCAATTTAGCCATTGCCTGGTCAAATATAACCGTTGAAGATCCCGCTCTAACTATTTAACTTGCAGCCTAGATCTGATTCTTCAACTTGTCCTGACGATAAACCACACTGGTTGGTTTGAAACGTGTCAACAAATGTAAGATTATGTGATTTACGCCCAAGAATTTTCTCATAAACAATGGCCATTTCAATCCCAAAACCAATATTGGCAAGGAACTTATGGGAGCCATCCAAAATATCCTTAGTATCTTCCTCAATGTCCTCCATACCAAACTCCATGTTATCCTTACCATTCACCTCCACCACAAACACAACCTCATCCACATCCATCTCAAATATACACCCCCACTCAACTACTTGTACCACCATTTCCAAACCCACACATTGAAGTAGCTCAGCCCACTTACAATGCTGAGGTACAACACTTCCAAACATCTCCTCTTGAGATCAATGGTATTCACCATAGCTCGGGAAGAATATTGCAAAAAAGATATTCTCTTAATATCATTGAAGGACTACATCCAGAAGAAGAAGATTCAAAAGAGAAGATCAAAGAACCATGGGTTGCAATTGATGAAGAACAAAAATCAAAATTAGAGATTAAGAAAGTTCCCTCACGGTTACCATCAAATCCTCCATGTATTCAAGGAACAATCAACAAAAAGAGGAAGATTTGAAGGTCATGGTAGAAGAAGACATGAAGAATGATCCAAATCAGCAAAAGGACCAGGGACATCACAACTATATTGAAATATGGTTCCATACAGTCACTAAATTGCAACAATATTCTCTTCCTCAATTATGCTTGTTTTCATCAAATCCAAAACATTTGATCACTCAAATTCAGCTACCTATCAAAACATACATTTCAAGCCTACACATCATTTTGTATGTCATATTGATCTGCACATGGCTCCATTGGAAGTATTGTTATACTTGAAAGTGATTTTGTTTTTCAAGTAGGGTAGGGTAGGAAAAAAAAAAGAAAAAATAAAAATCTCAGGCAAAAACCTCCTTGGAGGTGCCTCAGACTGGCTCATTGATTGAAAACCTCCATGAGGTAGTCAATGGGTTGGGAAAAAAAGAAAAAAAGAGAAAAAATAAAAGATCTTAGGTGAAAACCTCCTTTGAGGCGTCTAGGTAGACATACTAGTTGAAAACCTCATTGAGCGGCTAGTAGGCCTAGAAGAAAAAAAAGAAGAGAAAAAAATAAAAGAAATCCTTTCTCCATACATCTCTTTGATGAATGCATGTACTCTCCAATATCTGCAAGCAACAAGAACAAGTTGGTTCCAAAAGGAAAAATGGGTCAAGCCTAGTCAAAAGAAGTCAAATTTTGACTTTCTCCTCCTTTGCTCAAATGCTCCAACAAGTCCAAGGCCATGCCAATCCATAACCCTCATCATTTTCACCATCCACCAATAATTTTCAACCTTCTACCATTCAATTTGCTTGTTGTCCTAAAAAACTACATGATGCGTTGTTTTACTACATGATACAAAATTACATAGAGCAGAAATCTGTTTTTCCATTACTCAAAAACCATGCATCCATTTGCCTAGTTGTTTCAGGGTGAGATGCATGTGGATGATGGTAACATGCTAAAGCAATTTTAGCGAATTCTGGTGCACAATCTTTGAGAAATCAACCTCCATCACCTACAACCATTTTTGCATTTTCTCGATATCTGTGCATCCATTTAAAAATCTGTTTCATGGGGAGATTCATATGGATAATGGTAACATTCCCAAGCAATTTCAACAAATTCTAGTGCATGATTTCCACAAAATCGACCTTTATCACCTTTAGCCATTTTTAGTTTTTCTCGATATCCATGCATCTATTAACTATAATTTGTTTATGGGGAGGTGCATAATGATGATAGAAACATGCTCAGATACTTTCAGGTCAATCCATTCTACCGTTTGGAAGATATGGACAAAACAAGTCAGCTACAAAGGTTGTCCTATAAACCTACAAGATTCCCTAAAAACCTACAGGATCCTATAGGATACAGAACATCACCTATAGGACTAGCGGTGAGTAGTTTTAAAAGGGAAAAATAGAGGTTGGCTTCATCAAGCAGTGATAAGGAGGGGGAACCCATCAACACAATTAGGATTCATCAACACCCTCCTATACTAGAGATATTCAAAAGGCACAATTGGATGGTTTTCGTTGAAAAATTAAGGGGCTATGATGATGAAGTAGCTAGAGATTTGCAATTAGCTTCAACATGGAGATCCAAGGGTCAAAGAAGCTCCTCTAGAGCTTAATAGCAGCATCAAGATCATCAGCATCACCATCTAACACCTGCACATCAACATCAACTGAGCAACAGCATGCAGTTCTCTCCAATAACCATTAGGTAGGTACAGGTATGCAATATTCTTGACCTCTTCTCTTGAGCATATTATAGTTAGAAATGTGTTGTCAATGCATGAGAGATGAGGCTTTATAAGCTAAGGATGGATCAACAGTCTCAACTTCCTTCAACTAGTTAATTGCAACTCACTCCTTTACTCATGCAATGTTGAAAAGTTAAATTATGAAGGGTGACGATTTCAAGGAATGAGGACAACAGTTAAAAGAGGATTTTTTTGCAAAATCCAAGTCACCACAACACTCCAAGCCATCCATCCACTTCATATTCACTATGTATTCATCATCCATCCATACCATTTCATTCTTGAGAAAAACAAATAGAGCATCCTCTCCATTTTCACATACCTACACTACTCCCTTTGAGCCCTAACATCATCATCTAATCCCTCTTCATCATTTCTCATCACTACCATACAGTTAAAATACCCTGAAAGAGGATGAATGACTATTACAAGAAGGAAGAATGTTGCTACAAGAAGGAAGAAATGAACAAATTATGCTAAACCCCAAGATGGCAGAGCTTAAGAGAGACCTAATCAAAATAGAGAAATCCAAGGCCATTAGGCAGTTATCTAGGCCACAAGAGAGAATAAGAAGGAAAAAAATGAAATGAGGCATTCACCATCAAAACAAAACTCAAACTGCAGTGATGAAAAGATGTTTTCCAAGAGGTCTCCAATCTCTTTCTAGCTTTTTTCCAAGGCCTAAAAATGGGAAAAAGGCATGAGAGTCATGTTAAGGGCCTGTCCTAGGCTCAAACTATCATTTATGCTCAAAAAGGGTATCATGTAGTTTTAACAAGGTTTCCTATAGTTTTGACAGGAATTACTACAGGATGTCCCAGTTCTCATCTAAATGCATTTTGAAGGTGTTGGAGGTGTCCAAATGGTGGAACAAGGTAGCAGAAGGTTGAAAGGGTGTGGAAGACCTTGCCAAACTGAAAAACATTCAAGAACCCATCTTGAATAAGGGGAAGAAGGCAAGCTAATGGTCTCAAGAAACAATGATTTTTCTTTGCACAAACTTACTACAGGATGTCCCAGCTCTCATCTAAAAGCATTTTGAAGGTGTTGGAGGTGTCCAAATGGTGGAACAAGGTAGTAGAAGGTTGAAAGGGTGTGGAAGACCTTGCCAAACTGAAAAACATTCAAGAACCCATCTTGAATAAGGGTAAGAAGGCAAGCTAATGGTCTCAAGAAACAATGATTTTGCTTTGTACAGATATGTTTTTGGGCTTGCCCTTGTAGAACTTGCAGCCAATATTCTTAATGCACAAGAAAGAGGCCACCAAGGCCATGGATGAGGCACAATGAGGTCACTAAGTTGCTCAGAGGATGAGAAACACTTTCAACAGGGGTATGATGGCCTCTAAATTAGACATAAATTAAGGCCCATGCCTCTAAATTAATAGATAAATTAAGGCCTATGACCATCTGTTGGGCATGGAACCCCCCACAGCATGTTTTGGGGCTCAAAGTGCAAGTTTTGAGTTGCTATTTTTGTAAAGACTCTGTGAATTGTGGGCGTGAAGCACGAATTATATGTTAGAGTCATAGGATTTTCCGCCCTAAGTTTTGAATGTAGTGTCAGCTTACCCATGGTCCGCAGACCATGGGATTGTATAAATAAGAGCGGGGCTCTAAGTTGTAAGGAGAATCAGATCATGGTAGAATAGAATGAGATAGAAGTACAGAGAAAGTGTCTAAGTTTCTAAGTGTATCGTGGGTCATAGTAGTAGGAAAAGGCTCTGCATCTGAGTGTGCAAAGGCCTAGTAAAGTCCGCTGCTAAGTGCGCGGGCCCCTGCAGCTAAGTGCGTGAACCCCTGTAGCTGAGTGCGCAGGGTGAAGTCGAGTCTGTAACTGAGGAGGAAGAATAATAAAGAGAAGTTTTATTTGAATTCCGTGTATCTGTTCTTGTGTTATTACATGGTTGATATCATTTGCAATTATACTATTTATTTACTACGCACATTTGTATGAATGGTGAATATTGTTAAGTATAACTAAAAGCATATAGATAAGCTAAGTTAATCAACTAATATCAGGTTACTAATAATGAATTGGGTAATAACACTATTCGGCCCCCGAGTAGGGTTGCGTGAAGACAACATCATAGTCTACGAGGCACTGATAAGTGTGCGTAGCGATGTGCACATAGGGTTAAAACCGTGGACCACTTGGAACCAAACAGACATCCCAGGGTGTGGAAACCTAGTTCTAGCACACTCCCATACTACTTTGGGTGAGACCTCAATCTGCGCTCTGTGGACTGTTGCCGAAAGGGTAAGTCGTACTAGGATTTGTTTGGCTAATTCACCTCTGAACCTAGGTCAGGCCTCAACAAGCCAACAAATGGTTCTGTTGCTGGGACCGAGATCTACATAAGGGATGTCTAATGTTTTGTTACTAGAATCCAATGAAGAAAGAAATTAGAGGGTGGTTAGACAGAAAGATTCACGAGTTCATTGAGCAGGAAAATAGGAATCTGTGAGTATCAAAGGAACAGTGCTTGGAGCACTGCTTATATATGGAAATCCACGAAATTTTCTTTGCATCCTTTCCCTATGAGTTGTATGAGTGGATCGTGAAGCTAGCAGACAGTCGGGGAAGGTGTAGGCTCGACAAACTAATTGTGTGGACTCCAGAATTAGTGCGCAGACTAGAAACATTAGAAGATAAGATTGCGCGCGTTGTGGACCATTGGCTTGATCAAATTATAGGAGGATTTATCACTGAGTTCATTATAGACACGACAGTCAGCTACAGTGAAGCAGAACGATGCTTCCTCAAAGGACCACAAGGTAAGTACAATAAATCTTTGAACACTTGGATTAAGAAGTTGTTGTGTGAAAAGCGGGTTATGCGAATAAATTGATATTTGGGGCTACGCAACGTGGGAAGATTGATAGAAATGAAGGTAGAGCAGAGATAGAAAGTAGCCCCTTGATTTTGCTTTAGTGGGAAAGCGAGGAACAACTCACAAAAGTTTCTCCGAGAAGCGCGATCAGTCTGATAAGGCAGTGAATTCCGCACCTACCACCTCCACCTACACCACCACCAGTCTCGCCATCTTCACCTCCATCTCCACCCACACCACCTTCGCCACCACCACAGTTCAATATGGTGACCACGATAAAATTGCTGGTATTCAGAGGAGTAGGGAACGAAGATCCAAACTAATTTTGGTTCGTGGTAAGGGCCATATGGGAAGCACAAGGGGTTGTGGATGACAATATAAAGAAGGCAATGCTGGTAAGTGTGTTATAGGATCACACACTAACATGGTACATTAGGCATTCTAATGACCATCCAAATGTGAGGATCGCAGATATCCAGAATGTGCTGAACAGGGAATTTAGTAGGCCAAAGTCAGAGACACAATCAATTATCGGGTTTAAGGAGATCACGATGCTTCCAAGCGAAACCCCATGGGATCTGGATCAGAGACTGAAGAGTATGATTCATGAAGACAACATAACCTTGACAGATGGGTAGCAATGCACATGTTTTGTAGCATCACTAACACTGCATCTAAGGATGACGTTGTTGTAGCATAATTTATCCACCCAGGCCAAAGCTTTGGAGATTGCAATGAGACTACACGAGACCCCAATACAAGATCCTGGCTTGAGAGTCCAACAAATCCATGTGCAACTACAAAATTTGTGTCTGGAAATGCAGAGTTTGAAACAGGATAGAACAACTCGGCCTGAGGCACTCGAGGAGGTATGGTGCATAAAATGCAAAGGCCAGGGGCATGACGAGGACCATTGTCCAGTCTTCGTGAATTACTTGGCGGGAGGAGGGTCGATGCCATTAAGACCAGAGGCACAAGCAAGACCGAGCACGGCGTCTGCATTATGGTGTGCGATTTGTTAGATAGGAGGAAAACATGCTACAGATAATTGCCATCTATTACAGAAGTACACGCAGACATCCCAGCAATTGTTCTGTAATTTTTGTAGGTCAGTAGGCCATGATGAGCACACATGCAGAAGCTATGAACTAATGATGGATTGGACCCCTACCTACAAAGTGCAGACCGATATGTGAGCCCTCGATCCAAATGTGGGAATGATGCGTGCTGCATTTCAAGGGCGCGGACGAGGTCGAGGTGGAATGGGACTAGGAAGGGGTCGTGGATAGCTAATTTGTTACAATTGCGGAAGGCCACAACATTATGTCTGCAACTGTACAAATCCGACGAGAGAGTCATGTTTATATTGAACTCAGTTTGATTATGAGACAGCGGACTACCCTACATTGATAGTGAGGCTGCATGGTAAAGGGATACTCCAGCCTCCGCCTACTCAGAATTTGCAAATAATGAGGTCTGAGCCATGCAAAGAGGACCCAAATGTAAACATAGTGCTCTGAAGCAGTATCACATCAGGATATGACAAAGGTAAGTAGCCTGAATAAAGTGTGTGGGTCCGCAAGGCTCCTACAAAGGAACCTGAATTTGATTTCGAGCGTGTGAAGGAGACATTCATGGAAGCTAAGAAGAGCTCACGGAGGCCTCCACTTCAGGTAGTAAGGATAAACTAGAGCCAGACTTAGATCCTTCAATGATCACTACCTTTCTAGAGACACGTATGAAACTTCTGCACGACAGCAAGGCTGTGAAAGGATTGCAGGAACTTATCACTAGGTGCACTGAGTCAGGAGAACCTCACGTATTCTAGAATCTTGGGAAACATACATCATGAATAGGAAGGGAAGTGATATTGACTGTGAAAATCAGGGAGTATGAAATGGATCAAGTAATTCTAGATCTAGGATCGAATGTGAATGTGCTGCCAAAGCAAACATGGGAGCACATGGGTAGGCCTGCATTGCAATGGTCCCCTATTCAATTACAGATGGCAAACCAACAGAAGATCCTACCGATGGGAAGATTGAAGGGGATAACAGTAGACATCGAAGGTGCGAGCGCGCTTGAAAATTTCAAGGTGATAGAGATTGTTGATGACAACAATCCCTATCCCGTGCTACTAGGAATATATTGGGCCACTGATATGAATGGAGTGATAAATCTAAAGAAGCGCAAAATTATTTTTGAGAAGAAGTCACAACGCATAGTGGTTCCTTTAGACCCTGTAGAAGGAGCGTGCTACATAGAGCCAGTGCATGACTATGAGAGCGACGACAAGCTAGAATGTATCTACAAGATAACTACTAGGGAACATGATTGGTGAATCCTATAGTGGATGGTCAGATTTCGTGGGAGCACGAAAGCTCGTGCACATCAGATTCAGATAAGGAGACACAATGATGGCAGAATCAGTTACACGAGGTAACCACACTCAATTAAAACATGATGGTAAGATCACTGCACTGCATGACAACAGAGGTAAGGGATCTGCCTATATATGACAGGTTGACAACAGTGGATAAATTCCTGAACAAATTTGAAAGCGCACTACCAGAACAACAACGGTTCAATGCTCTGAAATGGGCACTACGCACTATGCCTGCAAGGTGGTGGGCTACGCATCAAAGAAGATTTGAGGACTGGTGTGGATGTAAAAGGATGATGCACCTATTATATGGGAAACTGTAGATGCGGCTAGCAGACAAGTATAATGGATGGGATGATCCACGTACACACCTCACGAAATGGACCAAGGTCTACAGGGAAGAGCCACAACTTGAATGGGTGCATTTGTTCTATCATACCATGGATGTCATACCCATGAATTAGTATAATGAGATGGAGCTCCGCCATGGTACGAGCGAATGGGATATCTTGTGTGAGGGATTTTTGTTAACTTTGTTGTTTGAAGATCATTGGTGGAATACTATTGACGATGCGCTACATGCAGTAAAATCAGCTATCTTCAAAATACCCGAGGACCCAATGGAAGTGCTTCAACCAAAATGGGCGACACAACAGAGCTGCGCACTGGAGTGTTACAATGTAAATGTTGAGGAGGAGGATGAGGACCCATAAAACATTAAAATTCTAGAAATGGAAGGCTACCGCGAGGTTTGAGGACCACTGATTAAGGATTCCGACATCATCGCACCGCTAAAAACAAAGCAGATAAATTTCAGAATGGAGGCGGAACCAAAATATGTAACACTTGGAGACTATTGGGATGATGCCATGGTGGATAAGGTCATTGAGTTACTCCGTGAATACCAAGACTTGTTCCTGACCAAATTACAAATTTAAAAGGGATCATTGGCGACTTAGAAATGATGAAGATCACCCTGAAACTTGACGTGAAGCCGATTAAGTAGAGGCCTTACCACTTGAATCCAAAATATAAGAAAAAGGTTCGCGAAGAATTAAACAAAATGCTTGCAAGCAGAATTATTGAGCCAATGGAAGAATCCGATTGGATGAGTCCTATGGTAGTGTAGGAGAAAAAGTAGGAGGGAAAAATAAGGATATGCATGGACTTTAGGAAGCTGAATGATGCATGTGTACACGATCCATTCCCGACACCATTCATAGATGAAGTACTTGGTGGCCATGAAGCATACTCGTTGACAGATAGGTTCTCAGGGTACCATCAAATCAAGATCGTGCCAGAAGACAGGAGAAAAATGACCTTCACAACATAATGGGGCTGCTTTCAATACACTGTTATGCCGTTTGGATTGAAGAACGCACTAGCCATCATTTTGCACATCGTTGTTTTTGCATTCAAAGAATACATCCACAAGTTCTTGGAGGTCTATCTGGATGATTGGACTATTTTTGGATTAGTTAAGCACCATGTAGAAAGTGTACGCTTGATGCTGGATACTTGTTGAAGACACCAAATTGCGCTGAACCTTAAAAAGTGCACATTCCTTGTTCCCTTTGGAAACCTACTGGGACATGTGGTCTACAAATAAGGACTGATGGTGGACCCTACGAATATTGTCATTATTATAAATTTGGAAGATCCTCGAAGTGCTAAACAGCTATGCACTACCTTTGGACACACCAGATACTATAGAAAGTTTATCAAAAGCTATGTCCAAATCACTGCATTGATGGAAAAATTATTGAAAAAGGAAGCTACATTTTGCTGGAATGATGATTGTATGAGAAGTTTGGACTTCCTGAAGGGGAAATTGGCCTCCACTCCAATCTTGGTCTTCCCAAAATGAGTTGTGGAGTTTCATGTTCATGTTGATGCGTCATGTATCACGCTAGGAGCAGTGCTCACATAGGATGGTAGGGATGGCTTGGATCACCCTATCACATTTTCAAGTCAGAGGTTGTCCAAAGCAAAGAAGAACTATTCCACCATTGAGCACGAGGGGTTGGCGATGGTGTACATGCTTCAAAAATACTGACACTATTTGATCAAAGGACATTTCAAGATGTATACCGACCATTCTGCGCTAAAATACATGGTCAATAAGCCTGTGTTGGGGGGGCGCATATGCAGGTGGCTCTTATTGTTATAGAAGTGTGATTTTGAGGTTGTAGTAAATCCAGGACACTTGAATTAGGAGTATGATTTTGAGGTTATAGTAAATCCAGGATGCTTGAATGTAGGATCGGATCACTTGTCGCGCATTGAGACAGGTGAGGAACCTACTAGTTTGGAGGAAGGATTAACTGATGCACAACTCTTTGCGCGATCCAGGTGGATGTTGGTGGCCACCAACATATCCCACTTGGACCCCCACAACTATCTATTTTTATTTTTTCAGTTTCCATAATTGTAGCACAATTTACTATTTTTAGCAGTTTTTCAAGCCCTGAACTTCCAGAGCCGTTTTGAGGCCCTAAACGACATTTTTTGGGAAATCTGGGAGCAACATGGATCCATGGACCAATGTTTCTCTTACCAAAGTTGTAGTGCTTGGATAGATCTTTCTAATGAGCTATTGAATGTGTCAAACTAAGATCCGGTGTCAAAGTTACAACCCTGGGAAGTTGATGTACCAACTTACCCAAAACGGGGCCCACAATTTGGCATTTCATCTTCTAGGGTTAGGTTTTGGGATGTTAAGGGTTTTCCATTATTTCTCAACAATTAATAGACCTTCGAGCCTCATTGTAACATAGTTCAGAGACATGTAGTTGCCACATCTCTTCTCAGAGATAAGCTACCATTGCCCTAGCTGGTTTATTTCCATTTCTATTTGCAAGCATATTTCAGTATTTTACAGTAATGAAATGAAGTATTATTTCCACTGCATCTCTATGTTTATGGTCACCTCTGTAATTTGGTGTGTTCTTGTTTAAATCTGAATCATTGCGGTGCATGTCGCAGACGGGCATTTCGAAGATATAATCCATTTTCTAACAACAGGGACTGCGCTGAAGGAATACTTTGTCCAACATAAGAAGGAATTGGTGGTGCGCGCAACGGATTTTTCTATCATAACTAGGCACCTATACAAAATGGGAAATGATGAGATATTGAGAAGATACGTACTTGAATTTGAACGAAGTTAGATCCTTGTGGAAGCACATGGGGGTGCTGCAAGAGGACACTATGCAAGACACGTGATCGTACAAAATATTCTTCGCGTAGGGTTATGGTGGCCAACCCTGCATTAGGATTCAAAAGTGCATTGTAAGGCTTGCGATACATGTCAAAGGACTGGAAAACCATTGCGGAGGGATGAAATTTCGTTAAATCCATAAATGACAATGCAACCGTTCGAGAAATGGGCAATCAACTTTGTGGGACGAATCAAACCTCAGGGAAAGACGGGCACACACTATATCATCACCACGTCGAAGTACCTGACACAATGGGTGGAAGCGCAGCCAGTCAAAGACTACATAGCCACTATGGCTGCGAATTTATTTTTCAAAAACGCGTTAACCCGATTTGACTATCCGAAAATCTTAATGAGTGATCGCGAAACACATTTCCTGAATGAAACCATCAGCACACTCACAGAAGAGTTACAGGTGTATCATCAGAAAAGTACACCGTACTACCTACAAGCTAATGGGACAATAGAGGCATTCAACAAAATACTGGAGACTGCGCTGACCAAAGTGTGCAATGCGCAACGAAATGATTGGGACTTTCATGTACCTATCGTGCTATGGGCTTATAGGACAACGTGCAAGAAACTAATGGGACAGACACCTTTCTAGTTAGTTTACGGCATGGAAGTTGTCATGCCAATTGAATATATCATATGCAATCTGCGCATAATAGTGCTCTCAGGGATGACAGACAGTGAAGCTCTGGAGGAAAGGCTCACGCAATTGGAAGAACTTCAGGAAGAATGGTTTTTGGCATCAACATGTACAAAAGCAGCATGAAAAATCCTGGCACGACCGCCATATCAAGTTGCGCACCTTCAAGGTAAACGACTTACTACTGATTTATGATAGTAAGTTTGAAAAATTTCCTGTAAAATTTAGAATGCACTCACTAGGACCATACATGGTTAAGGAGGCACGGTCTAGCTAGTCAAACTAAATGGAGAACCCTTCCCAAGCAAATTAAACAGTAGCTGCTTGAAGCCCTACATGGGTGGGCTAGCTATTTGACTAACCGACCAAAGCATAGTCTTCGCAACCTGAGGAGCCTGACAAGGGTACGGGACTATAAACATACGTAGCCAATGCCAGTATAGAGGTAAGGACACAATTCAGACAAAAAGGTCTCAAAAGAATGGATGCAGTAGGTTTAGCAAGCAGTAGCTCAGTGCGCCGTCGACATCAGTACCGTATGAGAACAGTTGGAGGGACCCCGCACCAAGATCGCCACGCCGAAAGAGTGACTCGAGGGCGAGTCGCGATGTTTGTGTTGGGGTCTTGTTGGGCATGGAACCCCCCACAACATGTTTTGGGGCTCAAAGCCCAAGTTTTGAGTTGTTATTGTTGTAAATACTCCGTGAATTGTGAGTGTGAAGCGCTAATTGTATGTTAGAGTTATAGGGTTGTCTGCCCTAACTTTTGAATGTAGTGTCGGCCTACCCATGGTCTGTGGACCATGGGATTGTATAAGTAAGAGCGAGGCTCTAAGTTGTAAGGAGAATCAGATCATGATAGAATAGAATGGATAGAGTGAGATAGAAGTACAAAGAAAGTGTCTAAGTGTATCTTGGGTCGTAGTAATAGGAAGAGGCTTTGCAGCTGAGTGCACAGAGACCTAGTAGAGTCCACAACTGAGTGCACAGGCCCCTTAGCTGAGTGCGTAGGGCAAAGTCAAGTCTATAACCGAGGAGGAAGAATATTAAAGAGAAGTTTTATCTTAATTCCGTGTATATCTTCTTGTGTTATTACATGGTTGATATCATTTTCAATTATACTGTTTATTTACTGCACATATTTGTATGAATGGTGAATATTGTTAAGTATAACTGAAACCATATAGATAAGCTAAGTTAATCAATCAATATCAGGTTACTAATAAGGATTTGGGTAATAACATTGTTCAACCCCCGAGTAGGGTTGCGCGAAGACAACAACATAGGTTACGAGGCACTGATAAGTGTGTGTAGCGATGTGTGCGCAAGGTCAAAACTGTTGACCACTTGGAACCCATCAGACATCCCCAGGGTGCGAAAACCTAGTTCTAGCACCCTCCCATCTTACTTCAAGTGAGACCTCAGTCTGTGCTCCATGGACTGTTGCCGAAAGGGCCATTAGTACCAGGATTTGTTTAGCTAATTCACCTCTGAACCTGAGTCAGGCCCCAACAAGCCAACACCATCCTTCAGCACATTAAGCCTCTCTTTCTATATTAGATAATGTATTTTTAACTTTAATATATTCATTAGGAAGGTTTATCAATAATTGCATATTTATGCATAATATTATTTACTTTTGTGGAATATTATGAGAATATTAGGCAGATTATGAAGATTTGGAAGAGGAGATAATTTAGGGCTTGTTCCCAACTACAGGAGGATCAATAATAAATAATAAATCAACAAGATATTATGGAATTATGACAATTATTGTGGAACTCCAATGATTGAGAAAACCTAGGAATGTGTTCCTTGCCATTTAATGCGGATTCCTAGTATTGGGGACCAGATCCACTAATCAAGGGATTTTGGTGGCGAAAGATTCCTCCATTCATGGGGAATGGTTCCTAATCATTTTTTATAAGTACCAAGTCACATCTTCATCTATGGAGATATTTTCATGAGTGTTATTGTGGAGAGAACTTGTATTTTTGCAGCTCTATTGTATTTTCTTGCAGGGATGTAATTGTATTGATGAAAATAATGAAGATTGGTGTCATGTTCAGCTTCTAAATCTTATTCTCCTCCATAAGTCTCTAAGTTTCCTTGGGCTTATTCATTCTAGGAGCCTCAGAGCCCCTTTGTATCATTTTCTTTCCTTCTTTTCACTTCTTATTCACATGCATCTATTGTTTTTATTTGTTTTTATTTCTTCATTTAGTATTAATGATTTCTTGTTGTAGGATTGAGTTAAATGGTTAATGTAAGTTATTTTGAAAGCTAAAAAGCATTATTTCATCCTTGGAAAAGCTTTGGAAGTTCATAGTAATCATTGATTTGCTTGGATTAGTCTTCTTATTCCCAAATCTAGATTTCTGGAACACCTTTGTGGCCAAGAACAGTAAATTTCTGCTATTTTTTAGAGCATGCTAACAAGCTTCAATTGAGTTGGTTCAACTTGCATTATATCAAAAACAAATTCTATCTCATAACAAAAATTACCCCATTTCATTTGCACTTTATTAGGTTAGGCGTTTTTTAGATTTACTAGCTCACTAGTTCTCAAATTTCCAGATTTTCGACTAGTAATGTTTTTCTATATTTTAGCATGGGTTAACAAAGGTATTTTTAAGTGATTCCACTTGGAGTGGGGACCTAAGACATCTTAGTTAATAAAATAATTTTTCCCATCCAATTTGGATTTGATTTTCTCGGTCATTCAATGAATTATAGTAAATTTCTACATCCTATAGTAAATCAGGGGATCCTATAGGAAATCACATTAGCATCATGCAGGAAATCATGTTTTGAGCCCAAATTGAGAAAAATCATCATTGAATCTGGGATTAGGCCTCTACTTGACCTTCATGCCATCAATACCATTTTAACCCTCTTGCTCCACACTTAGGTCAACATTTTGCTAGTTTTCAAGAGTAGGATTTGATTTCTATTTCTTGTATCTTCAGTCTTACATTAGATCTCATCAATGTTTTATATCGTTCTGCAAGTTTTTTCCATGCATGAAATAGGCAGCTAGCTCATGAAATTATGTTTTCCTTAGTTAATTGAAATCCTTCTTGTTTACATGATTTATGGATAAATATCAATGGTTGATGCAGTTCAGGAGCTTCAGTAGTACATAGAGATTTCATGATCAAAAACCTCATCCCAACTTCATCCACCCATGGTCCTCACTTTCTTTCACTAAACCCTCACCAATTTCATCTTTTCACGAGGAAACCTCTCCAAGATTTTTGAGCAAATCCAACCATCTCCCAACTTGGGTTTTGAATTCTAAAGTGGTCCTAGGCACTCCCTTGCCTCATTCCATCCACCAACCACCTTCCCTAAGCTTTCCATCACCTTCAACATCCATCATTTTGCCCTTAGTTGTATCTTGTAGGTTTTAAGGAGATCCTATAGGTTTTCAGGACATCCTGTAGTATCTTATAGGAAATCCTATTTTGAGGCTGAATTGAGGAAAAATCCTCTAGGAAGCTAGCAAAGGGTCCCTACTTGTCTCCCAATCCTTCTGACCATTCACCATCATCTCCAAGCCATCTGCCACATCACAACACAACATAAAGAAAAAACAGATTTATTTTATTCATTTACATGCACAGCATTAGAATGTTTGATGGTTTAAATCTGCATTCATAGGATAGTAGGATTGCATACATGTTAGCTTAGAATTCTTTTGAAGAAAAGCCTCTTAGCAGTTAGTTAGAAAATGGTGTGTTTTAGCATTTAACTTCAATCTCTTTCCTTGTATTTTCTTTCTTGCAATAAGTTAAGGTTCCATTTCGAACATCTCATTTTCTATAATTAGTTTAGGATTTGACTTCAGTACATGCACTCCATTACATCATGATAGCAAATGAATGCCACATTGTATGTTGCACATATAGTGCCGATACCTCTTAACTTTGTATGAACCTTGGGTTGATAATTAAAGTTAGTAGCCTTGGGAGTTGCAGCATTCTTGTTGCAATACCGAGGCTCATCACTTTTTGGCGTCGTTGTCAGAGACGTGTCAAAGTATGCATTGCTTTCTTCCTTAGTTGATTCATTTATTTTTTTTACAAGAACAAAGTATTTGCATTAGGCATATTTAATTCAGAAGTAGAAAACTGCATTGCCTTATAGTTTTCATTCTATCATAAAAACAAAAAAAAAATATCCAACACCAACCCACCCCCCATTTGATCACATGGTGCAGTAAGAGCCACATCATCATTCACTTTTCCAGGTAGAAGAAGAATATGGCGAAGAACGTAGAAGAAATTGATGGAGATGATGACAATGAGGAAGATCCTCTCAGATTTCCCATTCATTATACTGATGGAAGTATGCACATGAAGAACATCCCTCCATCTTTTCTTCCAAAATTTCATGGTCTAAGGACAAAGGATCCAAAAACCTTTCTCTTTGAATTTTAAATTGTTTGTAGATCTTATGGTTACTTATTAAAAACACAAAAACTGAGATTGTTTCTGGAAACATTGAAGGATAGAGCTCTTAAATGGTTCATGAGTTTAGGGACTAATTCAATAAGGTCATGGAATGATATGCAAAAGATATGTATAGAACAATATAAATATCATGATCTCAAAGAAGAAATCTTTAGGATGAATCAAAGAGAAGATGAAATTCTAGAGGATCTAATAGAGAGGTTCATGTATAATGTTAAGAGGGGAAAACTACATCATTTAGGATCCGACACACTAGAAACCTTCTTACTTAGAGCAATTAGAGATGAATGGATTGATCTCCTTAATCTCATGAGTAGAGGTGATGTATATCAATTATCATTTGAGGAAATTTATGAAACATGCAAACACATATCAAGAGGAAAAGAAAGAGTAGGTAAATCAGCATCAAGGACTGTAAGTCAAGCTAAACTTGGAAATTTGTTTGATGATTTTAAAACAAAAATTCTTGTTGGTTTTCAAGCCTCTGTGGGAGATATTTGTAGCTTCATGTTCCGGATTATCCACAGTTTCCAGTTCAGTCTGTCACTGGAAACTGGAAACTGTGGATAATCCGAAACATGAAGCTACAAAAATTCTTAGCAATCTAACAAAAAAGTAGAAATGTTAAGAATTTAAGATGAAGGAAAAGAAAATGTTGATATTTGTGTCGCAGAATCACATGATGTTAAACATTGTCCATCATTACCAAGGTTGAAGGAAGTTTACCAAGAGGATAATGAAGCAAGTCAATTTCCAATGCAGCTATGTTATGTAGCTCCAAAATGACCATGGCAGCCTATTCATCCTGATATGATGCAAGAGCCTAATTCACAATTTCAAGCTTATGTACATCCATCTCAAAGTAATTGGAACACACTCTTTCCTTGGCAACATTGGCCATCTCAACCCCAAAACCAATGTTGGCAACAAGGTTGGAAAGGAACTTATGGGAGCCATCCACAATATCCTCAGTGTCTTCCTCAATATCCTCCATTCCAAACTCCATGTTATCCTTACCATTCACCTCCACCAAAAACACAACCCTATCCACATCCATCTCAAATGTACACTCCCACTCAACTACCTGTACCACCATTTCCAAACCCACACATTGAAGTAGCTCAACCCACTTACAATGTTGAGGTACAACACTTCCAAACATCTCCTCTTAAGATCAATGGTGTTCACCATAGCTTAGGAAGAGTATTGAAAAAAAGAGATTCTCTTAATATCATTGAAGGACTACATCCAGAAGAAGAAGATTCAAAAGAGAATATCAAAGAACCATGTGTTGCAGTTGATGAAGAACAAACATCAAAATTAGAGATTGAGAAATCTTCGTCATGGTTACCATCAAATCCTCCATGTATTCAAAAGAAAAATTGGCAAAAAGAGGAAGATTTGAAGGTCATGGTAGAAGGAGACATGAAGAATGAACCAGATCAGCAAAAGGTCGAGGGACATCACAACTATATTGAAATATGGTTCCAGATAGTCACTAAGTTGCAACAATACTCTCTTCTTCAATTGTGCATGTATTCATCAAAGTCAAAGCATTTGATCACTCAAATTTAGGTACCTGTCAAAAAATACATTTCAAGCCTACACATCATTTTGTTAGTCATCTTGACTTGCACATGGCTCCATTTAAAGTATTCTTATACTTGAAAGTGATTTTGTTTTTCAAGTAGGGTAGGGTAAGGGAAAAAAATGAAAAATAAAAGAAAAAATAAAAATGTTAGGTGAAAACCTCCTTGGAGGCACCTCAAATTGGCTCATTGTTCGAAAACTTCCATGAGGCAGTTAATGGGTTGGGGAAAAAAGAAAAAAAAGAGAAAAAAAAATCCTAGGTGAAAACCTCCTTTGAAGTGCCAAGGTAGACCTACTAGATGAAAACCTTATTGAGGCGGCTAGTAGGCCTAGAAGAAAAAAAAAAAGAAAAAAAAATTAAAGAAATCCTAGCTCCATGCATCTCTTTGATTAATGCATGTACTCTCCAACATCTGCAAGCAACAAGAACAAGTTGGTACCAAAAGCAAAAATTGGTCAAGCCTAGTCAAAAGAAGTCAAATTTTGACTTTCTCCTCCTTTGCTCAAATGCTCCAACAAGTCCAAGGCCATGCCAATCCATCACCCTCATCTATTTTCACCATCCACCCATCATTCTCAAGCTTCTACCATTCAATTTTCTTGTTGTACTAAAAAACTACATGATGCTCTGTTTTACTACACGATACAAAATTACATAGAGCACAAATTTGTTTTTGCCATAACTTGAAAACCATGCATCCATTTCCCGAGCTGTTTCAGGGGGAGATGCATATGGATGATGGTAACATGCTCAATCAATTTCAGCAAATTCCGGTGCACAGTTTTCGAGAAATCAACCTCCATCACCTACAACCATTTTTGCATTTTCCCAATATCCTTCCATTTATTTAAAAAGTTATTTCATGGGAAGATGAATATGGATGATGGTAACATGACCAAGAAATTTCAGAAAATTCCAGTGCACTGTTTCAACAAAATCGGCCTCCATCACATTCAACCATTTTTAGTTTTTCTATCCGTGCATCCATTAACCAAAATTTGTTTATGGGGAGGTACATAACTATGATGGAAACATGCTCATATAGTTTCAGGTAAATCCACTCTACCATTTGGGAGATATGGACAAAACAAGTCGGCTACAAAAGGTTGTCCTGTAAACCTACAAGATTCCCTGAAATCCTATAGGATCCTACAAGATATAGAGCATCACCTACAAGATTGGCAGTGAGGAGTTTTAAAAGGGAAAAACAGAGGTTGGCTTCATCAAGCAATGATAAGGAGGGGGGACCTATCAACACAATGAGGATTCATCAACACCCTCCTATACTAGAGATATTCACAAGGCACAATTGGATGGGTTTCTTTGAAAAATTGAGGGGATATGATGATGAAGTAGCCATAGATTTGCAGTCATCTTCAACATGGAGATCCAGAGGTCAAAGAAGCTCCTCAAGAGCTTAAAAGCAATATCAATATCATCAACATCACCATCCAACACCTACACATCAACATCAACTCAACAATAGCATGCAGGTCTCTCCAACAACCATTAGGTAGGTACAGGTATGAAATATTTTTGACCTCTTCTCTTGAGCATATTATAGTTAGAAATTTGTTGTCAATGCATGAGAGATTAGGTTTTATAAGCTAAGGATGGGCCGGCAGTCTCAGTCGCCTTCAACTAGTTAATTGCAGCTCACTCCTTCAATCATGCAATGTTCAAAAGTTAAATTATGAAGGGTGATGATTTCAAGGAATAAGGACATCAATTAAAAAAAGAATTTTTTGTAAAATCCAAGCCACCACAACATTCTAAGCCCTCCATCCACTTCATATTCATTGTCTATTCATCATTCATCCATCCCATTTCATTCTTGAAAAAAACAAACAAAGCATCCTCTCCATTTTCACAAACCTACACTACTCCCTTTGAGCCCTAGCATCATCATCCAATCCCTCTTCATCGTTTCTCATCACTCCCATACAGTTAGAAGACCCTGAAAGAGAAGGAATGACTACTACAGGAAGGCAGAAAGTTGCTACAAGAAGGAAGAAATGAACAAATTATGCCAAACCCTAAGATGATAGAGCTTAAGAGGGACCTAATAAAAATAGAGAAATCCAAGGCCATTAGGTAGTCATCTAGGCCACAAGAGAGAAGAAGAAGGAAAAAAATGAAATGAAGCATTCACCATCAAAACAAAACTCAAACTGCAGTGATGAAAAGATGTTTTCCAAGAGGTCTCCAATATTTTTCTAGCTTTTTTCCAAGGCCTAAAAATGGGAAAAAGGCATGAGAGTCAAGTTGAGGGCTTGTCCTAGGCTCAAACTATCGTTTATGCTCAAAAAGGGTATCATGTAGTTTTAATAGGGTTTCCTATAGTTTTGACAGGAATTACTACAAGATGTCCTAGTTCTTATCTAAATGAATTTTGAAGGTGTTAGAGGTGTCCAAATGGTGGAACAAGGTAGCAGAAGGTTGATCAGGGTGTGGAAGACCTTGCCACACTAAAAACTATTCAAGAACCCATCTTGAATAAGGGGAAGAAGGTAAGCTAATGGTCTCAAAGAAACAATGATTTTTCTTTGCACAAATATGTTTTTGGGCTTGCCCTTGTAGAACTTGCAGCCAATATTCTTAATGCACAAGAGAGAGGCCACCAGGGCCATGGATGAGGCACAATGAGGTCACTAAGTTGCTCAGAGGATGAGAAACAATTTCAGCGAGGGGTATGATGGGCCTCTAAATTAGACATAAGTTAAGGCCCATGCCTCTAAATTAAAATATAAATTAAGGCCTATGGCCATCCTTTAGCACATTAAACCTCTATTTCTACATTAGATAATGTATTTTTAACTTTAATATATTCATTAGGAAATTTTATGAATAATTTCATATTTGTGCCTAATATTATTTATTTTTGTGGAATATTATGATAATATTGGGCAGATTATGAAGATTTGGAGGAGGAGATAATTTAAGGACTTGTTCCCTACTACAGGTGGATCAATAATAAATAATAAACCAACAAGATATTATGGAATTATGGCACATATTTTGGAACTCCATTGATTGAGAAAATCTAGGAATGTGTTCCCTGCCATTTAATGCAGATTCCTAATATTAGGGACCAGATCCACTAATCAAGGGATTTTGGTGGGGAAATCTTCCTTCATTCACGGGGAATTATTCCTAATCATTTTGTATAAGTACCAAGTCAAATTTGCATCTAGGGGGAGATTTTCATTAGTGTTATTGTGGAGAGAACTTGTATTTTTGTAGCTCCATTGTATTTTCTTGCAGGGATGTAATTGTATTGATGAAAATAATGAAGATTGGTGTCATGTTCAACTTCTAAAATCTTGTTCTCCTCCATAGGTCTCTAAGTTTCCTTGGGCTTGGCCATTCCAGGAGCTTCAAAGCCCTTTTGCATCATTTTCTTTCCTTCTTTTCACTTCTTATTCACATGCATCTATTGTTTTTATTTCTTTCTATTTCTGCATTTAGTATTAATGATTTCTTGTTGTAGGATTGAGTTAAATGGTTAATGTAAGTTCTTTTGCAAGATCACAAGAATTATTTCATTCTTGGAAAAGCTTTGGAAGTTCATATTAATCATTGAGCTGCTTGGATTAGTCTTCTTATTCCCAAATCTAGATTTCTAGAACTCTTTTGTGGCAAAGAACAATAAATTTCTGCTATTTTTTAGAGCATGCTAACGAGATTCAATCAAGTTGGTTCCACTTGCATTAGATCACAAAAAAATTATAGTTCATAACAAAAATTACCCCATTGCATTTACACTTGATTAGGTTAGGCATTTTTTAGATTTACTAGCTCACTAGTTCTCGAATTTTTATATTTTTGACTAGTAATGTTTTTCTATTTTTTATCATCAGTTAATAGAGGTTTGAGTGAATCCACTTGGAATGGGGACTTAAGAAATCGTAGTTAATAAAAAAAATTGTCCCATCCAATTTGGGTTTGATTTGCTTGGTAATTCGATGAATTATATAAACTTGTACATCCTGTAGTAAATCAGGGGATCCTGTAGGAAATCACTATAGCATTCTATAGGAAATCCTATTTTGAGCCTGAATTGAGAAAAATCATAATTGAAAATGGGATTAGGACTCTACTTGACCTCCATGCCATCAATACCATTTTAACCCTCTTACTCCACACTTAGGTCAACATTTTGCTAGTTTTCAAGTGTAGGATTTGATTTCCATTTCTTGTATCTTTATTCTTACATTAAATCTCATCAATGTTTCATATCATTCTACAAGTTTTTCCCATGCATGAAATAGGCAGCTAGCTCATGAAATTTGGTTTTCCTTAGTTAATTGAAATCCTTCTTATTTACATGATTTATGGACAAATGTCAATGGTTGATGCAGTGCAAGAGTTTCAACAGTACATAGAGATTTCATGATCAAAAACCTCTTCTGAACTTCATCCACACATGGTCCTCACTTTCTTTCACTAAACCCTCGCCAATTTCATCATTTCACAAGGAAACTTCTCCAAGCTTTTTGTGCAAATCCATCCATCTCCCAACTTGGGTTTTGAGTTTTGAAGTGGTCATAGGCACTTCCTTGCCTCATTCCATTCACCAACCACCTTCCCTAAGATTTCCATCACCTTCAATATCCATCCTTTTGCTCTCGATTGTATCCTGCAGGTTTTTAGGGGATCTTGTAGGTTTTCAGGAAATCCTGTTTTGAGGCTGAATTGAAGAGAAATCCTCTAGGAAGCTAGCAAAGGGTCCCTTATTGTCTCCCAAGCCTTCTAACCATTCACCATAATCTCCAAGCAGCCTGCCACATCACCAAAAGGGATTAGCTTTCACACTCTCACATGAAAAAAAGACAAAAAGAAAAGCATATTTATTTTATTCATTTACATGCACAGCAGTAGAAGGTTTGATGGTTTAAATCTGCATGCTTAGGACAATAGGATTGCATACATGTTAACTTAGCATTCTTTTGAAGCAAAGCCTCTTAGTAGTTTGTTAGAAAATGGTGTGTTTTAGCATTTGATTTCAATCTCTTTCCTTTTACTTTCTTTCTTGTAATAGGTTAAGGTTCCATTTCAAACATTTCATTTTTAGCAATTATTTTAGAATTTGGCTTCAGTACATACACTCCATTACATCATGACGACAAAGGAAGGACACATTGTATGCTGCACATATAGTGTCGATACTTCTTAAGTTTGTACGGACCCGAGGTTGATAATTAAAGTCGGTAGCCTTGGGGGTTGCAACATTCTTGTTGCAATACCGAGGCTCATAAAGTACCCAAGGAGACAACTCATCCCACCGGACATGAGCCCAGAAGATTCAATGTTGTGTATTAAGCGGCGACTCTGGGTAGAAGGAACTGGGCCATGAAAGCAAAGCAAAAAAAAATGGAGAGAGCATAAAGAGGTCTCCACAAACATGTCAAATTAGAAGGGAAACCCCAAATGGTTTGTTAACACACACATAAATGGAATTCACTGGGTTTGAGAGTTTCGGGCTTAGCACATGGACCCAACCCTTGGATATTTTCGCCTAGAAATGAGACCTGGATCACAGTGGTTGAAAAGAGTTGTGGAAACTCTTAGAAGAAACTAAGCATTTTTCCTTGGTCACTTTGCATAGAAGCATTACCAATGGCAAGGAACCATTAACAAAAGAAAAAAAATACTCCCTATAAGAATTGAAAGGGCTTAGTGCCGAGGGCCTAAGCGAGTGGCTGTGAAGACCCAACCTTATGACAACAGAAAAGGTAAAGGGCTAAGAGAAAAGGGGCTTAAAGGGAAAAAAAGGCAAACCAATATGTTTTGACAATAGTTTTGTTTTTAATATTAAAACGAGTCATGAAGGCCTTCTCAACATATAGCAAAATGTTGCGCTTAGCATCAAGGTTTGGCGACAACGAAATGAAAAGAAGAGTCAGGAGCTAGCATTTATGGTGGAGATTGAAGCCTGATGGCGACATGAGTGACTTAGAAGGATGTTTGGTGAAACTACTAGTTTGACTACAGTTTTTAGCATTAAGCCAAAGTTGAACAACAAACAAAATTAGTAGGCACATTGTTAAAGCCTATTGAAAAAGGCCAGAATTGAGGAAATCAGCAAAATAACTCAGTTTTTTAGCCCAAAAGTTCAAGGAAAGGCTGAGAATTTGAGGAAGAGAAGTTAGAGAACGAAAGAGGACATGAGAAAGGAAAAAAATAAGGCTTCATGCACAAATTCAAAATTTAACAAAGCCAAAGTTAGAGAAAATAAAAATCTATAAAAGTAAGCCTAGTCAAGCAGAAGGTGTACAATTGTTTTTTATATAGAGCTTATGGTGTAACAAGGTGTCGATATGGTGATTGTTGTAGGTGTTTTTGATAGGTGACTAAGATAAATTATTTGTTTTTGAGAGGAGAGAAGGCAGTCATTGATCCTAGTGTGAACATGGATGAAGGATGGAATAATGAGTGTCAAATGTGAGTTGTATCTTGCTGATTAGGGATCGGTTCTCCTTTCAATGGGTGCTAGAGAATAGTTGAGGTTGTAGGTCCATTCAGTTTTAGTTGGTAAATTAGGGATTTACAACTTCCTATTGGTTATAGTCAAAACATTGTATTTGCAAGTTGTAGCTTACCCTATGAATAAAATGGAGAAGCAATTTCTGAAGTTATTTGTTTCTTGAAAGTTCCATTGGTTGTTGAAGTAGTTTTTTATCATATTTATTGTTGAAAGTTTTTTTTATTATCTTATTGTTCTCACACAAAGTAAAAAGAAATTTTGAATTGGTAAAATTGCTGCAATACTCATTCACCCTCCCCCCCTTAGTATTTTCTTGGTTTCCAACAAAGGGTAATGATCCATGAGAGGAGTATACTGCAACTGCTACTGCTCTCCTATGGACCCTACTAAAATATTTGCAACTTTGGGACTAGGGCTCTAGATTTTCCCACCTCACTCCTGGAGGTGTGGCTACAATTGCTCCCTCTAAACTAGAAGGCACCGTCTTGAGAGCTCTATCTTGCTCTTACTCAACCATCACATTTCTACTTTGAGGAATGTTTGCCTTGCTCCTCAAGGTTGCACATGCATCCTCCTCCAATTTCTAGAGGCTCTCAATCTTGACACTAATCTAATTGATTTGACCTGAATCAAAATGATTGAGGTAGACTTTCCCATTGTGGAAGACTAGATCATACCCATTGGCTTCAATCCTCAATTTGTTCAGCATACCAAGTTTTTTTGTTTCACTTCTATTTTCAAATAGATCAATAAGGGTCTTCCACATAGCTAATGGTGTCTCTTTGCCATGGATATTTGAGACCACATGGTCTCACATACCTCCCAGATGAATTCTCCTGGTCTTTGCAACAACCTTCTTCCATTGGGCTAATTGTTGTGCATTCGACTATGGAGGTTTTGTAATATCAATTTTCACATCGTCTAACACACCATTGTCATCAAGCACTGGTTCCATTCAGTCCTGCCAGGCTATGAAATTCGAGCTACCCCTCAACCAACCTCATATTTCCTTCTATAATAGATTGAGGAATTGATCACCTACTCAATCAAAAATCATTGCACACTCAATAATATACAATTATAAATGCAAACATGCCTTTTCCTCCACCCCAACTAGGCAACTCGAATTCCATGCATGCCTAGGTCTATTTTTAGTTGTTTGAAAAATCATTGCATACTCAATAATATACAATTATAAATACAAACATGCCTTTTCCTCCACCCCAACTAGGCAACTCGAATTCCACGCATGCCTAGGTCTATTTTTAGCTGTTTGACTGGTTAATTGAGAGAGATGAGTGAGTTAAAAATAGTTTTAACTACTCAACTGACCTTCAAATGGCTCAAATAATGACTAGAGCTCAACTAACTGAGTTCAACTAACAATAACTCAATTAGATTGTTAAATCTTAACAATCTTTACATGCACAACTCTAATCATAGCCTACAAACTCAAATTTACTCATCTAACTAGGAGAGAAGACCATGTCACACAAGTTCACTGCAATCCAAGTCATCCATGTGGAAAATTGAATTAGTCAATTTCTCTAAGGCACAAGTCAACATTGATTCTTTTTCTTGCTACAATTTCAACACTTTATATGACATATACATGATTTTTTTTAAACAATATAGGATATATACATAATTGACACTAAAATATTTTACAAAACATGTGTATTGGAACATATTAAAATGGTCTTTTTGTTATTAATATATTAATTAATTATACATCAATATTAATTGGTATTAAAATATTTTATTGATAACTGAATATTTTCTTTTAACACTTTTTTTTCTATATATAGATATGGATGAAGTTGCTATCCACATAAATTAGTTAGTATAAATCTTCAAATAGTTTATTTAAATTTGGTGTTGAAATATTTTTGAAAACTATAATGTTTAAAGATTTTACCCACAGTTTTTTACTTCTAATTACTTAATTTCATTACCTAACTAAAGATGCTTGGCATATTCATTTTTTCTTTTTTATTATAACCAACTTTGTTTTGAGAATATTTTAATTTTATTTTAAGAGGGACAAGTGTCAACTCTCAACAAATAGGATTAGAGAGAAAATTGATTTATGTTGGATTGCTATGCTTTTAATTTTATTTTATATTTTGTATTGAGATGTATTAAAAATTAATATGATTTTTTTTTAATTTATGTAAATGAATTAAAATAAGTTATTTTTTGTTTTGATTAATTTATGTAAATTAAAGAAATAACACAATTTAATTAAATTTTTACATATTTTATTTACAAAAGCATAAAATAAAATTATTATTTATTTTAACATGGTAGGAAAATCCATCATAATTCAGTTATCAAATCAGTGATGAGGATAGTGGTTACACTGTGCTATAAGCTAATGTTGAATCATCACTGTTATTTAAGGACAAGCAGAGCTTCACTCCTAGTCTGAGCTTTGGATCGTTAAATTGTTTCCTTATATAGGAGACTAGCTCTTAGTCATGCAAACACAAAAATAGAGTATACTCTATAACCAATTTCAAAATTAGAAAAAAATAAAAATAAAATTAAAAATTTATCAATCAAACACAAATCATAAATAAAATTAAAATTAAAAATTTATCAATCAAACACAAATCATTTTTCTTGAAAATCTTATATGTTTAATATAAAAAATAACTTAATTTTTCATAACCAAACTGGGTTGTCTATTGAGGCCACAATTTTGCCCACAAATTAATTTTTTTTTTTAAATCTGATAAAAAAGTGTTTGAATAGTTTTTCCTATAATAGAAATGGACTTAGTACTTTTAAAAACCCTTGAAACTTGACAGCTGTAACCCATATATCCCAAATTTCTATAAAAAAAAATTAAAAAAAATTACTAAAAACATGCCAGAATTTCCACTAGTTTCAAGACAGAAAAATTGTGACTTCGTTAGGCTATTATAAAAAATGTTTCTGAAAGGCGCATATATCCTGACAGAGATCATGACATGGTGAAAATCGACCGTGTATTGGTGAGAAAGCTTCCTTCCCAATCCCATTAACGAAATTTAACAAGTCATCCTCACTGTCAAGCAATTTTGTCTTTCCAAGCATCCACATGATCGCACGAATTTCCAAAATCAGATTTCTCGAATGGTACAGCACGGCAGCAATTTCAAGTTACGTAGAGATTTTGTGTACTTGAATATCCAAAAGTTGTGGTATTCAGAGAAGAGGAAAACGCAACTTCAAAAGAGGTTGTGGAATCTTGAAAATCCAATATTGTGTTTTCCATTGATTATGATTTGCCATTTTCAAACAAGAAAATTAAGGAATGATTAACAGTATATATATATAATTGAGTAATAATGGTGAAGGCCTTTTCTGCTTAATTACCTTTACAAATCGTCATAAAATTGACAAAGCATCATAAGATCTTCTGGATGCCCTTGACTTTAAATATTTAACTGTGGGCTATGGGATTTTATGAATTGAACCAATGTCTGAGTTAAGGAAAAGGCATTACAAATTTCAGTCACCCTGTGTCTATCTTGCTGATAAAGATTTGATGGATGAATATACATCATCCAAATTACGGCCACGGGATGGTAATCTTGAATTCGGGTTCATTCTCTTCGCTATGGCAAAGTGAAAGTTCTCTTGAAGAGGCAGATCCGGAATCGCCTTCTCTCCTTCCAGCATCTGCACTACCGCCCTCATGGAAGGTCTAGAATGGGCATCCTCTTGTATGCACAGAAACCCGATCTTCAATACTCTGATCGCTTGCATTCCATCAAAATCATAATCACTAGCAAGTCTCGAATCAATCACCTCCATCTCACTGCCATTAACAGCCATTGAAAGCGCCCAAGCAGGGAAGTAACACTTATCGGAATCAGCAAACTTAGTGTAGTTCTTGCGCCCTGCGACAATCTCGAGAACCACCATGCCGAAACTGTACACATCGCTCTTCTCAGTGATGGCGCATTCCAGAAGCCACTCTGGAGCGAGGTAGCCGGGAGTGCCTCTCATGGTGGTCACCACGCCACTATCTTTTCGGCTCATGAGCGTAGCCAAGCCGAAATCGGAGACCTTGGCCACGAAATTCTCGTCGAGAAGAATGTTCTGAGGCTTTACATCCAGATGAATAATCTTATACCGACATTCTTGATGTAGGTAAGCTAGGCCACGAGCAGTGCCCAATACGATATTGAATCTAATTGGCCAAGTCAGGAAGCTTATCTTACTCTCGTCGAAAAGCCATCGGTCCAAGGAACTGTTGGGCATGTGTTCGTAGATGAGGATCTTGTGAGATCCCTGCGAGCAGAAACCCAACAGTTGCACCAAATTCCAGTGATGGATTGTGCCCAATATCGCAATCTCTGAGTAAAATTCCTTCTCACCTTGCCTAGCGATCTCGAGCCTCTTGACTGCTACGATTGTCCCATCTTCAAGCACGCCCTCATACACTGTTCCGAACCCGCCGGATCCCAGGACCTTACCAAAACTTCTTGTAATTGTCCTAATTTCTTTATACGAGAATTTCTTCGCCATCACTTCGGACATACTGTACATACCTCCACTTGCAAGTTCTGTCCCGGAAAAGCCCGATTCTGGTTTCGATTTCCAGCAAATCCTGAAAGGAAAAAGGAAAATTAAAATCACTGCAGCTGCGAACAAACCGACTCCGACCCCAACAGCCACTTTGTAGGAATTACTGCCATGGTTTGAGGCCTTTGGATTCCCGATTATATCACTATTTCGCACTTTGATGAAAACAAAATTGCTCTTGTTCGAGGTCTCTGCAAGTGTCCCGAGCTGAGACGAAACGACGAAACAAGATTTGGATTGGCCCACGTAGAAGGAAGCTATACACGAACAATTTTTTAAGCAGACGTCTGAACATTTTTCCTTTGTAGACATATTAAGAGGAACTGCATAGCGGTTACGATAATATTCCATTCCCGCTAGAGAAAACATCTGCCAGCTGCTTGTATTAACGTTGCTGCAGCTGGGTTTCTCAGATAATGCACAGCCCGATCCATTGAAATTGGATTCACTTCCTATGTGATGTGTACCATTGTTGGGACATTTACATTGTGGAATCTCTTGAGAGCAAACTCCATAGTTGCCACAAGCGCTCGGCAATTGGCATCTACTCATCGCTTCAGACAACAATTGGAAAGGCTCTGCAATTCCGGCTGCATATCCTCTCAGATTTCCATCGTAATCCAGCCTTATATACACGGCATCCGACGATGAATTCGGCTTTGCTTTGACAGCGCTAGAGAAATAATAATTCGGAGTAAAAGATGAAATATTGCACATATTGGATGCATTGCTAGTCGTGGACTGTATAAAATTCAAACCGATACTTGAATCAGGCCAAGAAATAGATACATTGAAGGAAATACCTGAGCAATTTTGGTCCAGAGTGAGGGCGCTCTTATTGTAGACATTCCACATCCAGTAAAGCTCGGAGGACGCAGAATCAGATCCGTTGACATAGAGTCCCAGACCCCCAGACCTCACTTGCAGGCTATATATGCCGTGTGAAAGATTATAAGCGGACGATCGGCTAACCAGCGCTTGCCCTACACGGAGGAACTGACCAAGCAGAAGCGTATCAGTGGGATTATCGCTGCTTTGCCAGAGAGTGGCGTTTGCCTTGCCGAGAATTTGTAGCACACCGCCACCGATCAGTCTCATCCCCGTGAACCCCTTTCCGCTTGTGTTTGTCGACCATATGGTTCTCCTACCAGAAGTCGATGACCCTCCATTAATGGAGTCAGAGAGCACCAGATTCCCATCAGACTGCAGCTCCAGCATCCCATTGCGCGAGACGGGCTTGTCTCCATTGGCCGCCCACACAACCTCCCCATTTTGCTGCAAAAACGAGCCGGAGACCACGATGGATAGAACATATTTGCTTTCTCTGGTTTCGACGAAACTCAAGAAGGACCAGGATTTGATTTGGGAACCGAGACTCTGGTAAACAATATGCGTGATGAGAATTGCAGTGGAGTTGTCTTCATTGTTGAGATTTAAGGAGCCGACCATTGTACTTTCGTCGGAAAGAGACCAAGTTGTGTTGGTGCTGAAGAATCCATCACCATTCTGGCCGTTTACCAAGCAGTGGATCAGCATGAACATGAACAATAGAGCACAGATTAAGCTGCAATATGTCCTACGAAATTCTTCCATCTCCGTATCTGTGACAACTGAAGAGCCCAAAAAACAGCCAAATCACCAATGATCCCCTGTTAGGCTCAAATTAATTGAGAGAAAGAAGGGCTCAATATAACTCCGTAACCACTTGATTCTCTATTGAGCCGACAGCAGAGTCCGAAAAACATTGCTAAAAAAATTCCACAACTGCTACGTAGTCCACATAGAGCAGCCATGTCAGTTGACTTTGAAAGTCAATAATACACACGATACTGCACCCCTCTTGAATTTATCGCGAAGTTAGATTTACACGTGTGAACGGTGGCATAATGTATTTGCTTAAATCTTGCTGTGGGTGGCCTAATGTATTTGCTTAAATTTAATTGTGGGCAGATACTGCTCAGCTTATTAGTGGACAAGTGGGAAGATACCACTCAGCTTATTAGTGGACAAGTGGGGAGATACCACTCAGCTTATCAGTGGACAAGTGTAAGTGTATTAGTGGACAAGTGGGGAGATACCACTCAGCTTATCAGTGGACAAGTGTAAGTGTACGGAGGTAGAGGAATTGTTTGGATGGTTATTTTTTTATTGGAATTTTGATAAATAAATTTTAATTAATT
>APFE031441709.1:59491-89759 GCA_000404065.3 Pinus taeda
AAAAATAATGTTTATGAATTAGTATTATCAAAAAAATTTAAATCATTCAAAATCTCAAAAACATTAAAACATACAAAATCTTGAGCTTTAACAATTTTAATTTAGCTTTCCAAATATCCCTATCAAAATTTATCAAAATATTACTAAAATTTTCATGATTTTTGAAAAAAAACTAATCTAAAAAATTAGAAATGGGTTAATAACTTATAAATATTGGTTGTCGTGGCATAAAGGATTCTGGAATGTTGGAGCACTAAACTTTTCTAAAAATACAACCTACCCTCACACAAAAATGGTAAACATAGACGGCCCCGCGTGTTAATATTAATAGTTCAATAAACTTGTAAATATTAAAAGGGCATTCTGGAATGCCGGACCACTAAACTTTTCTCTAGAGAAAAACAGCGTACCCTCACACAAAAATGGGGCTTATTAAGAGTCGTGTGAACCAAACCTTCCTTAGTGTTGACAAAATATGATTCTGGAACATTAGCGATACCCAACCCATAGAGTGACCAATCCTTGTGCCACGCCATGTGAACAAAATGTACATTAGGGTTGACAAGATGTCATTCTAGAACACTTGAGATGCCCACATATAAAGTGACCAAGAAACGGTCTACATGAAACTCTATTCAAACTTTACGGACCGTCCATCCCAAAAGTTATTCCAATCAAGATTATTGAAATTGAAATCTCTGGCTTGTTAGGTAAAAATGTAACATCAAGTTCAAATATAGAGACGTAAACCGTGCAAACGAAACCTTCGTTTAGCATGCGGTGAACAAATAAGGTACGTCACTCAAAGGTTAGCGAAGAATCGGGGGAGCATAGCATAATAGTGCGGTAGGTTATATTTTTATTTGGAAAGTTATGGAAATTTTGATTATATTTTGAAAAATATTAGTAGGGATTTTTTTTAATTTAGATAAAAGTTGTCAAAATTTATAATTTTAGGTGTTCTAGATGTTTTTGATGGTGTTGAATTTATTTCTATCATCAAAAACATGATTCAAAAACTATATCTACAAATTTTTTTGAAATTTATTTTATTGACCGTACAAGCAATTCCTTGACCTTCTTAGACGAATCCAATAATATTTATCTCATTGCCCATCCTCAAAGAGATAAAGAGGAAAGGAACAATGACATATGAATATAAAATGTTAATTTAATCAATGGTAGGTGTGGATAGCTAGGGGAGAATATCAATTAATAATTTTTATAATTATTTTATGTTAAATTTTAGAAAGTGATTGAAAATATTATATATTAGAAAATTATTTTTAGTTTGAATTTATTATATTTATTTATTCAAAAGAGAAAAGAGAGGCCAATTGAAGTAATACGCGGTATGTAGAAGAAAATTTAATATAGTTATTTTCAAAACAAAACCATTATGAATATGACAAATATTTTATCAATGTTTTTAAGAAAGTGAACATATTCTTATATTGGTATATTGAAAAACAAAATAAACATATATACTAGGATCTGATATTATTAGGATATTGTCATTTTTGTTTTTTTTCATCTAATTATTTTAATGTAATTTTTATAATATTATATATTATAATAAACAAATAATATATATATATGAAGAGCATTGTTTATTTTTATTTTTTATTAATGTTATGACTGCATATTTATATTTATATGTAATAATTATATTTTGATCACATTAAGATGTTTTTTTATAAAAATACTTAATTAATAATAAGATAGTATTTAAAAAAATCATCTTATTATCAATTGAAATATATTATAATAATAATAATTTAATTTTGAAGACGTCTTTAGGGTTTTGGATTGACAGTCAATGGCTGCATTGTTAAGGCACTTCGTGTGATAGGTCACTAGTTCAAATCCCCATGGGTCTTACCTACAAAAAAAAAAAAATTTAAGACATAAAAATTAGACATCAAATTGGTGTATGAGATTTTTTTATTTGTGGAAGAAGAGACTTTTTTTTTTTTTACAATAATCTGAATGCTAAAGTCAATAAGTTCATCGACCTAGGCCAAATGGTGGATGTCCCATACTTGAAAGTGTTTGCTAATTAATATTCGACATTTCCCAACTTTGGAACTTGGTTAACCTACCCAGTATCCTTTTGGGCAATTGCATTAAGATCAGGAGTATAGGAGCGCTCCTGCTGACTTGACCACAAGCCTCCTTAGCGACAAGCAACAAGTCTACTAATTCTCCTGATACCAAAAAAAAATCTATAGTGGTGTTCATATTATACCTCCTCTAGGTTTGAACCTGTGGCCTCTTAAGAGGAAAATCATGTATATTTATTTTATACATTTTTTTTCGAAGGTGAGAAAATATATAATAACTAAATTGCACACTCTCAATGAGTACAAATACTACTAAGATGTGATTTGTAGATAATGTTGACTCACCATCATTATTCAAGAAAAACCATGTTGCTTAAACAATCCCTTAATTGTGTGTAAGGTGATAGACTCAATTTCTTAGCCAATCAGTAACTATGACTTGTATATCTTATGGTCATGGCTAGAAAAACGTTTAAGGACCCACATCTTACTAATTCTTATCTTAAAGCGTAAAAACCTCAATTAATATTACTAATTCTTAAAATATTAACCATACAATATTTGTTTTTTTTTTAATTTTCAAATTCTAAGAATTATCTATAGCTCTTAGAAAATTTTGGTGATTTTGGGAGTGAAATATTCTTATCCTATAAAGGTTGGGTAAATCATTAAAAAAGATGGAAACTAGCAAATCTTTTACAAAAATACATGGAAAATTAGCCTATGGACAAAATTTAGCCACTAAATTTTCCTTGGTCATGACTAAAGCTTCATCTATATATCAAATGCTTTATATTAGTGTCTAACCTTAGTTTACTACATCATATGAGATACTACGTTAGGTAACAATTTATTTTATACGTCTTGGTACCCCTCATACTGTATGAGAAGTAACCATGTGATTCTCATCATATGTTAGAGAGTTTTTTTACAAGCCCCAACCTCTTAATGACATGATGTTCCAATTCACATTTCATTGTGAGAATCTTAAAATGGTATTCAAAGCACATATATCAAAGATATTGCTACACGAAAATCTTCTTTGCACATTGTATATGCCTCCAATGATTTTAGTTATGATAGCATGGTTAAATTGATTTTGCATTGTGATAATGATGTTTCACACATGATGCTCTTTTAACAATTATATTATGAGGCTTGATGTATTGGACACCATCATGTTTTCTCTTACTCATGTATGGTGATAGTGTTTCATGTGTTTGTCAAGATTGTGGAGAACATTGGTTTAGTCTAATAATGGATCATGACACTCTAAACTATTATTATTTTCCTTATTATACCATGGTGGATCATATTCATCTTATAGATAAGTGTTGTCTCTATTTGGTTGAGTCACATTATTAGAAGCAGAAGAAGTTGTAGCATGTCTATATCCCAAATCATATTTAACACATTTCATTTTCCCCATTATTCCATACACATATTTTGCTTTTCACTCATGGATGGTTTTTGATATGTCATAGCAAGGTTCATACATCAAAGTCCCATGAGGAAAGCTTCATCTTAAGAGTTATAAGCTCAAGGTTGATGCAACCAAAACTACAAGTCCAAATAAGAGAGCTTGAGCTATTTCAACTCATTATGAGGCCAACGGCCCAAGTCCCATGCTTAATAATGCATATGTCAAGAAAAAGAAACCAATCAAATAAATAAAGAAAAATGTAAGAAAGTGATTCAACATGGATATGAATTGATGAATTGGTGTAAGAATCGATGCCTACAATGAGATTTCGTATCAATGAAGGCTAGTAAACATTATATAAAATAATATAATTTTAAAGACAAATGTTTGTGTGTGTGTGTATGTGTGTGTGTGAGAGAGAGAGAGAGAGAGAGAAATGAATTTAAAAAAGAAATTCATAGGAGAGAATCCTAAGAAATGGGGAGTTAAGGGTCATGACTACAGACCTTATCCTTTGTTGGGCCTCAAATATGCCCATTTTTTCCACCTTATATTACCGCTATTCATAACCTAAATTCCTATATTTTTAACTCATTTCATACCATAATTCCACAACTTACCGCCAATTTTGTCATGATTTTTCTAATGATGGTTTTGTCAAGTTCTTTGAGCACAAGGATCCATTGCCAAGATTCTTCATCATTCAATTAAACTAGTTGCTACATGTTTAGTATGTAATGGGTAAATCCCTATAGATTAAAAGCTCAATTTGTGATCAAATGAAGAAGAATCTCAATATTTTGAGACATGGAGCTTGTTCAAAATATCCTCATTCAGATAACCCAGGAATTGTTTGTCAAAATTCGCCATCATGAAGAAGTAATGGTTAGCGTAATTCTAAAGTACAAAATTAGTGCCGAAACTCTGATTTAAGTACAAAATCGCTGAACAGTTTCGCGTCTGCCACAATTTCGGGTCAGCCATGCAAAAGACCACAATAACGCCAGTTGGTTGCATGTTCTAGAAGACTTTAATTTGGATTAACTTCAACATTTTCTTCTACTCTATGAGGTTTTGATCCATCCTTTACTTAGTGATTTGATATAAATGTTTTTCCAATTTGTTATATCAATTGAACTCTTTAAAAGACAAATGGTTTTGTATGTAAAAGGGGAACAATACACATATGCATAAATTGGAATAAGGAGTTATACACACAAAGAACGTTGGAGACTGTGGCATGCTTCTTGTTGACTCCTGAACTAATATTTCATTGAAATTAATATAATTCTTGTTTCGATATTTATTTTCCTATGAGCACTATGATTTGTTTTTGTTTTTAAAGAATTGAGTTAACTTAGACTTGCTCTGGGAGTGGCAAGGGCCGAACACCACCTAGAAGCAAGTCTTGCAATTGATATAAGCTATAGGAAGTGTGTTTGATCGAGATTTAGGAGTATAGATCTTATTCTGAATATGTTTACTGATTTGTCATTTTGTACTTAAGCACTTACTTTGTTTTCCTTGGATATGAAACAATGTCTTGTCTCTAAGTCTTTGCGCACCAAACATAATTGTAGTGATTAATGTTTTCAATGCATGGATGATTTCTCCAACTCATGATTAAGAATATTTAAAAGAATGCTTTCCAATTTTGATGAATTCAGAGGATGATAATTGCATCATAAGTTCAAATTGGATTCGGTTTCATGGATTTGAATCATGAACATCTATCAATAATACAAAATTCCTGTAGCATCATGTTTTACATGAGAGTGCCCAGAAGTAGTAAACTAGAACATTAATCATTAATAAAAATTGTAGCATAATTTTGGGATTCAATGAAATTGTAGCAAGATCATGTGGAGATCATAGGTTAATACTGTCATTATAGGAAGTTGCTTATTGAGATTTTCTGAGTTCATTTGAGGTAGTTTTAAATTAGAAGTAAGCTTTGATTTTTTAAGTCTTTCAAGTCTGAGTGTGTTGATTTTGATAGTGTAAAGATATTAATTCCAACCTGTCATTTAATTTCCTTTTAAGTCTTTCATAGGTAAAGGTGTGACCGAAATAGGATTAAGAAGCTAATTTGAAAGCCTTATATGCCCCGGGGGTTTGAATCGATTTTGTTTGGATTTGAATTAGTTTTGTTTGGATTTGAGTTAGTCTCATTTAGATAGGAGTTATTTTTTTTTTTTTTTTTTTCATTACTTAGATCGAGATTCAAATTGTTGTTTGTCTTGGATTGAGATTTCCATTACTTATTAAAATCGTTTGAATAGTGATTTGTCTTGTTTGGATTTCCTTTAAAATTGTTTGAATGGTAATTTCTATTTATTGGGTCGTGATTGATGTTGCTTAGATGTTGATTAGAGTTAGTTTTGTTTGAACAATGATTAGAATTGCTTGAATAGTGATTGAGATTAGCATAAGCTTGATATTGTTTTGAATAGTAATTAGTTTTGTGTGATTTAAGATTTCTATTACTTAGATTAAATAAATCTTATTTCTTGGATTACAGTTAAGTTTTATTGACATTAAAATTAATTATTGATTGAAATTAAGGTTTATTTTACTTAGATTGAGATTAAAATTATTCAATGCTTTGTGTTCTGTACTTATTTCAGGAATAGGAATTCCGTACTTAATTTAGGAATAGATTTCAGATTTCATGATGTTTTTTTAGATTAGACTTTCTGATCATGCATTACTTGCTCTTGTGTCTCAAAGATTACGAGCCCTGGATTGATAATTTAATGTTGGATTTATAACACATATAATTTCCCCAACATTTTTGGCACCATTGTCGGGGAGGTGCTAAAGGGATTAGAGAATACCTTCTTTCATAAGTATTTTTGTGTGATATTAGTTGCAGAGAAACTAGAGGGAAGAGAAGACGGTAAGATGTGAGTGAAGAGCAACACATCCACTTTGGTTTGGGGTCACTCCAAACTCTGGTTGTCAAAGTAAGCGAGGAGTTCAAGTTTCGTAAGTTTTATTACAGTTAGTAGTTTTAATTCATTTAGTTTAAAATTTCAAGCTCTTTAAAGATAAAACATTTTGGGGTGTTATAATGATTAAGAGCTCAAAATTTTCCAAAAAATAAAAGTGTCAGAACCCCTATAAGCTTAGCTTCATATCGAAGAGCTCGTCATTCTAAATCCAATGGTGTGAACGACACTCAAATCTAAGCTTGTATGCAGAAGTTAAAGCAAGTCAAATTTCAAGGTTGATTGGATGACATGGCAAAGGTCCCAGTGAATCAGGAGGCGCCAAGTGGCAGGTTGTTGTTGGCCCCCACAAATCACATATCAGAGGTGGAAAAGTACTGAAAATTTGGCTCCCAGTGTAGAGTAGGTTGTGATGCAATGCGATTGCAATCACATATCACATAATGATTAGAATCGACCCTCAGTGTAGCTTGGTTGTGATGCAATTTATTGCATATCGCAATCACAGAAAATGGTTGTGATTTGTGATATGGTTCCGACAGTGATCACAGATAGTGAAATGCGACAAGTTTCAATTGCGATAAGTCCCGAACGTGATATGTTTTCAGAGTTGTAATTTATAACTTGTCGGGTCCGCTAGATCGGCGATTGCAGTTTTTGAAGGAGTGTTGATTCCCGTCTCTTCGTCGATAATCGATTGCAATTGCGATATCTGACAGGGCTGCAGAATCGTAGCCTTAACTTCCAGACCACCACTCTGCATGTGACCACTCGGCCTTTAACTGTGAGATAGGTAGGAATGATGGCAAAACCATTGATTTCGACAAAACTGCCAATTTTAACTGCGGATATTGAATTTAACTGGCAGTAACCCAGATTTGGAGGAGAAAATTGTTGAGAGACTGAGATAAGTCATAACTAAGGCAATTTTCTACCAAATGAATTGCAAAAGGAAGCTAGATTGCCATTTTTTGGCATTCTGAACCCATTGGAATAGGTTTCAGGGTCAAAGTAGCACTTCTAGATAGGATTTTTGTAAAGTGAAGCATATGGGTGCGCTGGTCAACTAGAGTGTTGTTTCTGTTTATGTAGGAGTTTGAAGATGGAGATGCCCTTGTAGGGTTATTCCAGTCTCCATGTGCTTTCTGCAACAACCATTACAACAATGTTGTATTTTTATTTCTTCTTTGCTCTATATGTGTATGGAGAAAGAGAATTGTTTAAGTACTTCAAGTGGATTGTAGTATTGTTTATGTTCTTAGAAGTTTGATTATGGGGTCCTTGTGTAATATGCCTATGTTTGCTAAAGATTTACAAGTTTAATTATAGGTTAACATGTGTATGGAGTGAGAACTTTTGTAGGAAGTTGTTTCTTTGAAGGAGAAACTAACCATTCCATTTCAACAACTTATGTACTCTTATTTTCTTGATATTGAGCATAATGAGAAGGGTTCATGCCTTTATAGCTGATCCAAGGAGGTATAGCCTAGAAGGGGTGAACTCCTTTATCAATGGTTAGTGTATTATTGTTTGATGCATGCTTCCATTCAGTGTTTTGGTTTTATGTTTTAAGTTTTCTTCATGAAACTAACTTAAGTAAAAACATATAAAATTCATGCTTTTACTTGTTATTTTGGAGTCAAACCTCAAGCACATTTTTATATTATGATGAGGGGAATTAGCAAAACATATCTAATTTGTCCCAATTCAGATCATGTAACAACTCCTTTGTGCTAATCCATGTTTTGAGACAGGGATCATCAACCAATAGGAGAAATTCAAGAATGATTGAGAGCTTGAAGAATGTCCCTCGAATTACTTTCTCAAATCCTAGTAGTAGCTAGGATATCTGCCTCTCAAGAAGAGTTCATCTTGACCACATTTAGGAAATTATCTATCTCTCCACATCCAAAAAAGAATTTGGAATTCGCCCTTGATTCCTCTTGCCCATCTACCAATGAGATAGAGAACTAATTTACCAAATCCTATGGGGAGCATCCAACCAAACTTGAGATCGAAGAACTTTCACCATGCCCAGCAATAAGCCTTGTATGCATTCTTGAGACCAATTATCCAAGTTTGCCTGACATGACCAAGGAGGACTTTTAGAGTGGTCCAAATGAAGAAATGGGCCAATACCACCAAGATTACATCAAGCATTGGTTCCATATCACAATCCAATCAAAGTACCACTCTCATCTTCAAATAATCTTTGTATCACATCTTTCAAAACTGTTGATTTTTCATGCTCATGTACCTTCTAAAGTTTATATGTTAAATCTGGGCATGAATATATCTTTGTACCTCATTCGCACATGGCTTTATTGGAAGTTCTCCTTCACTTGAAGGAGGACGTATTTTCTTGAATAGAGTAGGAAATTTAGTATTTTAATAAATAAATAAATGAAAATAGTAAAGAGAAAAATAATTCCTTTTGTGAAAACTATCTTGTTTGGTGCAATTAGACAAGGAATTTGCTTGAAAACTAGGTAACTGGTGGGAAAAGTTCCCAATAAAGTTTGTAAATGTATACGAGTTCTTCCAATCACGTATCTTTCAAGTCATTATGTCTTGTACTCGTGTTGGTTGATGTGGGATCGCTTAAGGCCCACCTGCCAACAGGCCATGTCCCATTGACATCATCAAATTATCTGGGACTAGGGTGAGGGTTAGATAAGGTATCTCGGAGCTTGCATGCCTTAATGGCAGATGTCCTTGTCATCTACTAAGGAAATACATCAATGTTTCTTGGTGGATCAATTCTGTAGTCCATTCAACTTTGACAAATCCATTCATGGCTAGTAGAATGTACCTAGTGCCTTGATTCCCATTGACATCAAAGGTGGTATATATTCCATTGGTTAACGACCTCCTCAATTGCTAGTAATCTAATGATTCTTTCTTATGTTCGACATCGACACCATTTATTCACATATGCAAGATTTCAGATGGGTGTGTAGCAGTTGAAGACTATGGTTTTATGATCTCAACACAAATTTGCAGTAGTGTGGATCTTTGTATTAACATTTCCATTTTCATTTGCATCAACATATTCATTTCAGTAAAGGCTTCCATATACCAGCCTAACCAATCATTTGCAAAAATAGTCACCTTTCCTCAGTTGTTTGGGGACATACAACTCCTCGGGCATGAGGGAGAAGGAGACATTCAATTCACCCTTCAACCCTTTAGTTCACCCTTTAGCCTTCTTCAACAAATCAGATCAACAGTCACATCAACTCCTGTGAATCCATCATCCACTTCATCCTACAACACCAAGCACATCAACAATAAAGGTAAAAATTGAGGTATATTTGGCTTAATATTCTCTAATTCATTAGAAGGTTTAGGAAACTTAATGATTGACCACTTCTTATTCCATGCATTTTATCTTTCATAAATCATTATCCTTTTGTTTTCCTTCCATTCATTACGTATATACTTTGATTACAAGACCATGTTAAAAGAAAAATCCTCATGGTGCATTGATAAAGGAAGTCTCTATAATGTCTTCTCCTTCCATGATAACAAGAATTATATTCGAAGGATGAAGTCATTACTGCCATGAAATGATAAAGGAAACCACCTATAAACATTTCCCTTATGATGATAGATTATGCAAGAACCTATTCACATACCTACCATCTCCATCACCTCCTCATTTCATCCATCATCTCTTCCTCATCCATCCCTTTCTTGTCCTCAATTTGTATTGCTCAGTAACTTAGTATGATATGTTAATGTGAAGGGTGCTGCTCCACAAGAACCAACACCTCCAAATATTCAAGCAGTGCTGCTCCATAAGAACCAACACCTCTAAATATTCAAGCAATGTTGTCCCAGAAGAACCAATATCTACAAAACAATGTTAAAATATTTCAATGAGCAAGGGATTTGATTGCATGAGGACATGAAAATCCACAAGCATGGGGGGATTTTGGGCCTCAAATATGCTCATTTTTCCACCGTATATTAACACTATTGAAAACCTAAATTCCTATATTTTTAATGCATTTCATACCATAATTCCACAACTCGTCACCAATTCGTATCCTTTTTTTTCTAAGTAAGAGTAATCTATTAAAAGAAAATAAAAAGGTATTTACAAAGGTGTTCTGGCCGTGAAGGAATACAGCCTATCTCAGCTTGCTACAAAATAACTAGATTTGGGACTGCCCCAACAGAGGGGAAACCAGTTTGAAAGTGAAGGAGATGCTAAAAAGAAGACAACACTGAAAATTTTCCACAGTTTTTTGGAGAGAGTTGGTAAACCCACATTGTAACCCCAGCTACTCCACCCAAGAACAGCCAACCAACCACCCACAAAACCTACCGGACGTCCTCATTGGATCTCCCCGTGGACAAAAAGAGGAAGAAAATACCAAGAGTTAAGTGAAGTGCCACCTGGCATTCGTGATGCTAGTAATGAAATCCTTCGTGGCAAGTTCCTCCACTATCGGGAAACCCCAGTCATCTGGGTTATCTGGCTCAATTTGGCCCTCGTTCTGTTGCTCGCCTTCTCTGCCACATGCTTCCTGTTGCCGGTCTGGCTTGTCCATCTTGCGCCCTTCCATAGCTTGCATGTCATTCTGAGGTTCCAACTCCAATGACGACCTTCCAACGACGTCCTTCCCTTTCTGATTGGTCCGGCCATCATGTCCTTCATGTGCTTCTTCCTTATCTTTGTTTTGACTTGGTCCATCTCTGTGCATCTCATCCAAGGAGAAAGTCATCAGGAAACTCTGCTCAGCTTCGTCAAAAAAGGAGATGGAAATAGTTGCAATGATGCTCGGTTTATTGAGAGAGCTTCTGAATTGGAATTTCGTGGTATGGGGAGTGTGGTGCAAGGGCAGAGGGAAGGGAGCAGAGCGAAGGCCTACTCTACCTTCGCCACTTCTTGTATGAGGATAGTGGGGGTTTTCCGTTGAAGAAGACGGAGAGTCCGAGTTGCTTCGCTACCTCGCTTGAGGCTGAGAGATGCTACCCTGCGAGCCGCCCCGTCCGCTGAGAATTCATTGGCGAACCATGGTGGAATGAAGAGTAGGGAGAGCGCCTGGGTAATTGGAGGGGGGATTGAAAAGGAAATTGGGAGATGACGGAGGTAGCGTCGTAGAATTGGCCAAGTAGAGGCAAGCAGCATACCAAAACACAACTTTACCATACCAGCAAGGCACCAGAGGCTTCCATATGCTTCCAGTGCTGTCCCTGTATTTAACATCATCCACCCTTCCTCGTATAGAGCCTGCCATAACTCCAGCATTGAAGAGAGCCGAGACCCAACTCAGGCCAGAGCATGCAGAAGTGATGGAGAAATCAGAGTACAGGCTGTGCATATCAGAGCCACATGACGTGAAACCAAATGAAATCTGATGCCTCTATTTAAACTGCGTCCAGCAATAAACCATGTGGTAAAGGGTAGGCAGGTGTTGACCAACGTTGCCGCACCCCTATCCCATCACATTAACCTGTGGTATAAGCACCCGCATTTGGGGAAGCCACATCCTTTTGGACCAGAATTTTGCATTCCTATTCTTGTTCATGATTCTGAATTATGTCTAGAGTCCTAGTGAGAAGAGAATGCCTATTTTCCACTCCCAGGTTGGCCAATAGATCCTCAACCTTGCTGCTTTCCCATTTGACATGGTTGAATATGATTGCTCTGTTGGTGTTGAGTGTTTTTTATATGGCGTCTAGCCTGGCTTCAAGTCTCCAGCTACTAGATATTTTATTCGCATGAGCTCCATTGAGCAGCTGTTTGGCCAGGTTGATGAGGATTAGGGAGTCTGCTTCAATCTCGAGAGGCTGGAAACCATGGTGTTGGGATAAGAGTAATCCTTGCCAGAGCCCCTCCAGTTTAGTTGGGTTATTCATGTCCCATCCAATGTTGCCAAGGTAGATCAGGAGAGGGGAGCCTTTATGATCTCTGAAGATGCCGCCAAATCCTGCTTTGTCGGGGTTACCATTAGAAGCTCCATCAAAGTTGAGTTTGATTCTATGCCTTAGAGGGGGGACCCATGAGTGCTTATTGATATTCAAGCTATCTGAAGGTTTGCAAGCAGGACTTCCATGAGGGAGTTGAATATTCCAATTTTCCCATATGGCTATCTCATTTGCCTGCATGGGAAAGTCATCCGGGAGCCAAGTCTTGAGCGACAGAGTCTCTTGCAGGTTATGACAGAAGTTTCCCCAGATGATTTCTAAAGGAGTGCTTTGGTCTTTGAAAATGCGCTTGTTCCTTTCTTTCCATATAGTCCATAGGAGGAGGCCAGGAATGATTCTCCATAGATGGTTGAGGAGTGCGCTTTTATAAAGGCTTAGGTGCTAGAGGCATATGGAGTTGATAATGTCCTCGGACGTTCAACATTTTCTTTGGTAGCGGAAATCGGTCTTCTCCCACAGATGGTTGGCCAAAGGACAGGAGTCCAGGAGATGTTGTAACGTTTCCTCTTGAGACTAATAGTTGGGGTAGATGGAGGGCCCGTGAATGTTCCTCTTCCTTAAATTGTCCCAAGTTAGGATTTTTTGATGCCCAAAGAGCCACAGGAATGAGGAAACTTTGGGCCAAATGCCTGGAGTCCATATTCTTCCCCAGATAGGATCCTGAGGCGTAGAGTCTTGGCTTTTGATTTGGTAGGCCTCTTTCATGGTAAAGGATCCTCTTGGGGTGTATCCCCATCTCAAGATGTCTTTGCCTTTGGAGTATCTGATTCAACGTTTTTGAAGCTCTCTTTCCAAGATTTCTTTAGTTTGGTTGTCGACATTTCTGATAAGCCTGTCGGATTGCTTCCATTCTCTGTATCCTTGTTCTATCTCCTGAGTCCACTGTTGCTTGACCGTTTCCTTTTGTTGCTCCTCCCAATCTTGGCTGGGCAGAAGGTTGAGAATGTGATCAAGCCTTGGAAGTTGATTCCAGGCATCTGTCCAGAATCGAGCTGTGCTGTCGCTTCTAATCTCCCAGAAGCTGTGTTGTTGGATCAGCAAGAAATGTTGACTGGACGCATTCCAAATTAGCAAGCCTTTCTCAGAAGGAGTGAATCTAATAAGCTCCTCTGTTGGTCTGTGGTTGGCATATTTGGCTGTCTAGATGGCCACCCAAAACTTATTGGGTGCAGAAAGCCATTGCCACCAAAATCTTGCACCCATGATTTCATTACTGTGATTGGGATCTCGCAGACCTATGCCCCCTTTTCCTTTGGTTTGCATGTTGTAGTCCATTTGACAAGGGCCCATTTGTGATTTGTTCCATGTGCTCCCCACAGAAAATTGCACTGAAGATCTCTGATTTTCTTAAGAACCCATTTAGGCACTGCCAGGATAGAGAATTGATATAGGGGCATTGCCTAAAGCACTGCTTTGATAAGTAATAATCTACTAGCTATGTTCAGAGCTCTAAGAGTCCACATGGAGAGACATCTCTAGGAGCCTATGCCAGGAGGCATGCTTGATAGCAGAGTCAATGAGAGGGGCGCCTAGATAATTGGAAGGCAGGGATGCTATGGGAAAACCTAGAATGCGGGCAATGGCATGTTGAGTGATAGGAGGCATGTGGAAAAAGAAGATTTGCGATTTGGCTTTGTTTATGCTTGTGCCTGAGGCATCTGAGAAATCCTTCAGAAGGGCTTTGAAAGTGGTGGCTTCTTGAACAGAAGGGTACCTAAAGAGCATGTTGTCGTCAACGAATTGTTGATGGGTGGTGGCAGGGGAATTGTGAATGGAAATTCCTTTGAGATTCTGGGAGAGAAGGGAATGCTTGATATGTCTACCAAGCCCTTCAGCCATTAGCACAAAAAGGAAACAGGATAGAGGGTCCCCTTGCCTGATGCCTCTAAAGGGGGTGAAAGGTCGAGAGGGAATGCCATTAACGAGGATTGAAAAGAAGGCGGATGAGATTAAACTCTGAATCCAGCGAACCCACATTGGTGAAAAATCAAAGGCACCTAGCGTTTTTTGAATGTAAGTCCAACTTAGTTTATCAAAAGCTTTGGAAAGGTCAATTTTGAGGATCATACCTACCTGTTTGGAGATCTTGAGGGAATGTATGATTTCATGAGTGAGGATGATGCCATCCAAGATTTGACGTCCTTCAACGTAACTAGATTGTTCAGGCGATATGAGCAGGGGTAGCAGCAGCTTCAACCTATTTGCAATGACTTTGGATATAACCTTGTAGATGACATTGCAAAGAGCAATTGGGTGAAATTTGGCCAGAGTGATGGTGATTTCTTCTTTGGGAATAAGGGCGATAAAAGTTGAATTAAGCGATGGCAATAGCTAGTGAAGTGAGCATGATTCCTCCACCACCCACTACACTTCCTCTTTTATAAGGTCCCAGAAAGAGTGGAAGAAAGTAGTGGAGAAGTCGTCCGATCCCAGAGATTTTCCCTCCTTAAGCTGCTTCATGGCCACATCCACCTCCTCGGGCGCAACAGGTCGTAGAAGGAGTTCGCTGTGTTCTTCTGTGATAACTTTTGGCACATTTTGAGTGATCTTTTCTATAGCATGCCTTCTATCAGTTTGGGGTTCTTGTAGGACCTCCTGGAAGTGATTGATGAATTCCCGTTCAATCTCTGCATGGTTTTCCACTCAATCCCCCCCTTGTTTTTGTATAAAAGAGATAGTATTGTGCATTCTTCTTTGAATTGTAGTTCTGTGGAAGAATTTAGTGTTTCTTTCGTCATCTTTCAGCCATATAATCCTGTATTTCTACTTCCAGAGAGTTTCTTCTTGCTTTCTTCTCTCCTCCCATTGATTATGTATGTGCCTTTCCTGTTCCAGAGTCCCATCCTTGTATCCCTCTGTGATTATCTGTTGCTGGAGATCTTTCATTTCCTTGTTGAGGTCTTGTTGGGCCTGAAAGATGTTGCCAAAAGTCTCCTTGTTCCATCTTTTGATTTGTGCTTTTAGGAATTTGAGCTTCTGTTGAAATTGGAACATTGTTTATCCCTCTGGTGCAGAGAAGTTGTTCCAGGTGAATCTGATAAAGTCGTTGAAACCGGGATGGGATAACCAAAAAGCTTCAAATCTAAATGGACGTCTGGTTGTGTCGCCTGGCCGTTTCCATTGGAGAGAGATAGGCTAATGGTCAGATCCGGAGTGAGGAAGGATGGATGCTAATAGGTTGCCTCCAAGATGCACTGTGTTATCCAAGATGAGGAATCTATCAAGTTTTGAAGCAATTTGATGCCTCCCAGCCTTGCGATTGCTCCAAGTGTGCATTCCATTGGAGGTTTGCATATCTATTAACATATTGTTGTGGATAAACTCTTTGAAGTGGTCCATTTCTTGTTCCAGCCTGGCCCGAACTCCCACCTTTTCCTCTAACTTGGTGATCATATTGAAGTCTCCTCCAATGATCCATAGAGAATGATCTCTATTGGCATTGAGCGCTTCAATGGTATCTAAAAGAGAAATCTTGTTGGCTACTTCCTGTGGGAAGTAAACATTAGTGAGATGACCATGAGTGTTAGTGCCAATAATATGAAACGTTGCCTGAATAATGTTGTGGGATGCATGGAAATTTGAAAGCGTTATTGCTTGCGTGTTCCAGGCAATTGCCAAACCTCCAGAGGCATCTGACGCGTCCACAACAACTGAGTGACATCCTGGCCAAGCTTTTGAGAGGATGTTTCCCAGGGTGTTACTATTGCATTTAGTTTCCTACAAAAAGAATATCTTGGGCTGTTCTTGCTTTATCATATTTTTAATCATTCTAAGTTTCCCAGGGCTATTGAGCCCTCTTAGATTCCATGAAGTGAGCTTCATGATTCACTGTTATTTGTTGGCTTGTAGTACTTTGTCAATTTAACATATCTGCCTGAGTCAACCAGGATTTTCCCTATGGCTATAGTTCACTGGAGATCTGTCTTTCTGCCATGTTTTTTGGAGTCCTTTGGAAGGAGGTAGCCATCCCATTTACTTCCCGATTGTATTCCCAATTGTTGTTGCTGATAGGCTCTGGATATGATAACTTCCAGAGTACTGAGTTGATGCTTTGCGATTTTATCATACTCCTTCTTTTTGCAAACCTGTTCCGGTTCAAAAATGTCTTGACCTCTCAGATCTATACTTTCCGGTTCTTCATCCATGTGTTGTGCTTGAATGATTTCCTCTGAGATGAGCACTAAGTGCAAGGATTGGTTTTGGGGATCGTCCACATCCATATCCTTGGATTTCCCTTCTGGGTTTTTCGAGCCTACTTTGGGAGTCCCACTTAAGATTTTTCGAGATAGGGGTTTGGGAGAGGAGGCCGAAGGAGGATTCTGGGGAGGTGAAATGATCGACTGAGGGATTGACACAGAGATCTGGGTTAGGTCTTCCAGAGTTTTAGCTAGAGCCTTGAAGCTGTTGCTCATGGAGGGGATGGAAGCAACATCCTGATGGGGTCTTTTCCCAGAGGAGGGTTTTTTGTGCGATCTCTTGCGACTTGCAACCTTGGTGAAACCCTTGTGGTTCGCCTTGCATGAGGGTTCAGAGGCTTGTGGATGAGCATTTAGGGGGCAGTCCTTGAACAGATGTCCAAGGGCATGGCATTTTTGATAGCGAAAGGGAACATATTCAAAATGTAAGGGTTGAATCCATTCATAGTCATCGTGGAAGAGACTTGCCGATTCTGGAAGGGCTTTGTCCAGGCGCATGAAGACACAGATGTGGACGTATGAGGTATATCTACACAACTTCGTTTCTTCAGCAATTTTGATGAATTCTCCCAGCCCCTTTCCTATCTCTCTGAGTGCTTCTTCATACCAATATTCCACAAGGAGTGAGTATAGCCTAATCCATACTGGCGCCCAGCTGAGATCCTCCTTGTCAGGATTGAATCTCTCTCTCCAAGCTCTTAAATACAGACCAACAAAGTTGAAGAAATAAGGACCTTCATCCAGAACCCTATTTCGATCTTCGATGCAGAAGAAAATCACCATGAAAAAACCTTTCGGTCCGAGCTGTAAGGTGACCTATCCCTTGGGTTTCCATTTGGCTGAGATCCATCCATGCAAGGCTTTTTCCATCAGCCAAAATCCAATAAATTTTCCAATGAGCGCATGGTCCTTCATGTATTGGATCCGTTCATTGATTTGGTGGCTGGGAAGCTCTATTTTTGGTCTTTTAGCAGCTACAGGTCTGCATGTCGATGAGGTTTGCTTTGGCGTTTCCTATTACATGAAATTTCCTTCTTGTTCTTCATTATTTCTGTCAGGCTGCACAGGTAAGTCTTTTGTCCTTTCCTGTATCGGAGGGTTCCGTTCTTCTCTGTCATGCTGAGCAGTGCCCAGAAGTTCAGTCGTATTCATCGCTTGAGGACCATTGTCAGAGGTGGAGGGCGGCATTGAAAACCCCCCTGGGGGAATGCCATTGTGGCGTAGCGAGTAACAACAGGCTGCAGTCACTGTATGGAGTGCGAAACGAAGTGAGGAGACAACAAGAGGAGGTCAGGATGCGCCGTTGCAGAGGTGCTTCAGAACCCTAGGTTGCAGAGCAGTTTTCTACCTCTTCCTTGTCTAATGATCCGCCAATTCGTATCTTACACTTCGTGGTTGGTTATCATTAGTTTTCTTAACTTTTAAATTATTAGAGATTATTTTGTCATGATTTTGCTAATGCTAGTTTTTCCAAGTTCATTTACCATAGGGATCCATTGTCGAGATTCTTCATCATTCAATTAAACTAGTTGCTATACGTTAAATATGTAATGACTAAATTCCTGATGATTAAAATTATTAATTTGTGATCAAATGAAGAAGAATCTTGGGATTTTGAGACATGGAGCTTGTTCAAAATACCCTCATTTAGGTAACCCACAAATTGTTTGTCAAAATTTTTCATCATGAAGAAGTTATGGTTAGCGCAATTCTTAAGTACAAAATTAGTGCCGAAATTTTGAGTTAAGTACAGAATTGCTAAATGGTGTTGGGTCTGCCATGATCAAGAGTCAGCCATTTGGAAGACCATGACTGGGAAAGTTGATTGCATGTTCTAGAAGAATTTAATTTGGCTTAAATTCAGCTTGTGCTTATACTCTACGAGGCTCTGATCCATCTTGTACTTTACTTAGTGATTTGCTGTAACTGTTTATCCAATTTGTTACATCGATTGAACTCTTTAAAAGCCGAATGGTTTTGTATGTAAAAGGGGAATGATACACATATGTATAGATATGCATAAGGAGTTATACACGTAGAGAATGCTAGAGACTATGGCATGCTTCTTATTCATGCATGAACTGATATTTCGTTGAACTATATATAATTCTGGTTTCAATATTTATTTTCCTTTGAGTATTATGATTTGTTTTTGTTTTTAAAGCATTGAGTTAACTTAGACACGCGGAGTGGCAAGGTCCCAAGGAAGCAAGTCTTGCAATTGATATAGGCTATAGGAAGTGTGTCTAATTGAGATTTATGAGTATAGATCTCATTCTGAAGATTTTTATTGATTTTTCATTTTGTACTTAAGCACTTACTCTGTTTTCATTGGATTTGAAACAATGTCTTGTCTCTAAGTCTTTGCAAACCAAACAAAATTATAGTGATTAATATTTTCGATGCATGGAAGATTTCTCCAACTCATGATTAAGAATATTTAAAAGAATGCTTTCTAATTTTCATGAATTCAGAGGATGATAATTCCGTCATAAATTAAAATTGGATTTGATTTCATGGTTTTGAATCATGAACATCTATCAATAATCCATAATTCCTGTAGCATCATGTTCTACATGAGAGTGCCCAGAAGTAATAAGATGGATCATTAATTATTAATAAAAATTGTAGCATAGTTTTTGGATTCAATGAAATTATAGCAAGATCGTGTGGAGATCATAGGTTAATACTCTCGTTATAGGAAGTTTCTTATTGAGATTTTCTGAGTTCATTTGAGGTAGTTTTAAATTACAAATAAGCCTTGATTTTTGAAGTCTTTCAAGTCTAAGTGTTTTGATTTTGATAGTGTAAAGATATTAATTCGAACCTGTCATTTAATTTCCTTTGAAGTATTTAAGAGTTAAAGGTGTGAACGAAATAGGATTAAGAAGTTAATTTGAAAGCCTTATATGGCCTGGGGGTTTGAATCGATTTCATTTGGATTTGAATCGGTTTCATTTGGATTTGAGTTAGTCTCGTTTAGACAGGAGTTTATTTTGTTTATATTTTCATTACTTAGATCAAGATTCAAACCGTTGTGGGTCTTGGATTGAGATTTCCATTACTTATTAAAATCATTCGAATAGTGATCTATCTTATTTGGATTTCCCTTAAAACCATTTGAATGGTAAGTTGTATTGCTTTGTTCATGATTAATATTGCTCAGATATTGATTAGAGTTAGTTTTGTTTGAACAGTGATTGAGATTAACATAAGCTTGATATTGTTTTTAATAGTAATTAGTTTTGTGTGATTTAAGATTTTTATTAATTAGATTAATTAAATCTTATTTCTTGGATTACAGTTAAGTTTGACTTGCATTGAAATTAAGTTTTGATTGAAATTAAGATTTACTTTACATAGATTGAGATTAAGATTGTTTAGTGATTTGTATTTTATATTTGATTCGGGAATAGGAATTTCGTACTTAATTTAGGAATAGATTTCAGATTTCATGATGTTAGTTTAGATTAGACACTATGATCTTGCATTACCTACACTTGTTCCTCAAAGCTTACGAGTCACATATTGATAATTTAATGTTGTAATTATAACACCTATAATTTCCCCAATACCCTTACCCCAACTCTCCCTCTTTATTTCATGAATTTCACACTCAATGGGTCCTTTTGTCTAAGATAGGAAGAGGAATAGAAAGCCATGAAAGCAATATACCAGAGTTTGTTGAAATAAAGAAACTAAGCCTCATTTGAAGATGGTATTTTCCTTGGGATTTCTTGGGTAAAATATATATTCATTTTCATTATTTTCTATGTTTGTAGTTATAGTTATGAAATTGACATGTATGAATGTTCAATGTCAACAATTTTTGGCATACATTTCTTGTATTTGTGCATATGAAAATTTGAAATTAGTGAAATTTTATTTGATTTTTATCGATTTTAGCACCTTCACCCTTGGAGGAAGTGATTTGAGAAGAAATAGTAGAATGCCAGCCTTGGAATCATAGAACTTGGAAGAAAATAATGGTCGTTGTGGAAGGGATTTATAGTATGGGGGGAAAATTATGCAAACTTCCAGAAATTGTAGTTGTCTATAATAAGTATAAGGTTTGATTAGCTAGTGTACTGCTGATCTGAGTTGGGACATATTAGTAATGTTGTGCTAATTCCCCTCATCATAATATAAAAATGTGCTTGAGGTTTGACTCCAAAATATCAAGTAAAAGCATGAATTTTATGTGTTTTTACTTAAGTTAGTTTCATGAAGAAAATTTAAAACATGAAACCAAAACACTGAATGAAAGCATGCATCAAATAGTAATACACCAACCATTGATAAATAAGTTCACCCCTCCTGGGCTACATCTCCTTGGATCAGTTCTAAAGGCATGACCCCTTCTCATTATGCTCAATATCAAGAAAAGAAAAGTACATAAGCTGCTAAAATGGAATGACTAGTTTCTCCTTCAAAGAAATAAATTCCTACAAATATTATTACTCCATACACATGTTAACCTACAATTAAACATGTAATTCTTCAGCAAACACAAGAATCTTACACCAATACCCCATACTCCAAATTCCAATAACAAAAACAATACTACAATCCACTTGAAGTACTTAAATAATTCTCTTTCTCCATCCACATATAGAGAAAAGAAGAAATAACATTACAACACTAATGTAATGACTGTTGTAGAAATAACATGGAGACTTGAATACCCTTAAAAGGTCATTTCCATCTTCAAACTCCTGCATAAACTAAATCAACACTCTGGTTGACCAAGGCACCCATATGATTCACTTTAAAAAAATCATATCGAGAGGTGCTCCTTTGATCCTGAAACCTATTCCAATGGGTTTAGAATGCCCAAAAATGGCAATCTAGCCTCTTTTTGCATCTCATTTGGTCGAAAATTGCCTTAGTTATGACTTCTACCAGTCTTTCCACATTTTTCTCCTCCAAATCTGACTTACTACCAGTTAAATTCATATCCGCATTTAAAATTGCTAGTTCTGTTGAAATTAGTGGTTCCACCATCATTCCTACCTATCTCGCGGTTAAGGGCCGAGTGGTAACACGTGGAGTGGTGGTCTGACATTTGAGGCTATGGTTCCATAACCTTGTTGGATATTGCAATTGCAATAATCTATTAGCAGAGAGACAGACGTCAAAAATCCTTCAGAAACTGCGATTGCCAATCTAGCAAACCTGATGAGCTATAAATTACAACCTTGAAAACATATCGCGTCTGGGACTTATCACAATCGGAACTCATCGCATTTATCTATCGACAATCTATGCTGAAACCATATCGCAAATCACAATTTTTTTCTACGATTACGATATGCGATAAATTGCATCGCAACCAGGCTTTGTTGGGGGTTGTTTCTAATCATTATGCGATATGTGATTGTGATCGCATCACATCACAACTTGCTCTATGGTAGGGGATGATTCTTCAGTACTGTTCCACCTCTGATATATGATTTGTGGGGGCCAATGACAAATTTCCACTTGGTGCCTCCTGATTCGTTGGGACCTTTACCATATCATCCAGTCAACCTTGAACTTTGACTTCCTCTAACTTTTTCATATGAGCTTGGATTTGAGTGTTGTTCACACCATTGGATTCAGAATGATGAGATCTTCAATCTAAAGCTAAGCTTTTTCAGATTCCGACACTTTGATTTTTTGACAAATTTTGAGCTCCTGATCACACTTCCCCATTGAAAAGCTTGTGGTCTCCAAAATTTTAAATAATCTACAATTTCTCTATACTTTATCTGCACCTCAAGTGTCTTATAGGTCATCCTTCCTTCTCCTTCACCTTTGTTCTTCGAAGCCATAAACGATGAGCCAACACTTGTCCATGTCACTATGGCCATCCACAACAACATCTTTCCCCAGAAGAATTTGAAGAAGATGATCATCCTAGAATTGCTTATCTGCAAAATCCTTATGAACGATAAGATCCTAAAGGACGTTTCCAAATGAACCCAAACAAGATTCACATAGTGAATACTTGTATAACTTGAGTGCTACACACATTTGGAGCATACTAAATGTGTTGCATCTACTCATACAACAATTTTAAAATGCTTGTTTGAGAAAGCATTTTACAAAATTGAATAAAATTGGCTCCCAAATTTTCCATTCAAATTGAATATCGACAAGCAAAACTAGCATTGTAATTTCTTAAAGAAAACATTGTTGCATATAAGTGATTTATTTATGAACATCACTTTTACAAATTACCTGACTACGGTGATATGCAACTAGTGCAAAACACAAAATTCACAAACTTTAGTTGGACAAGTAGTCTGCCCATTTCTTACCCAACTAGGTAAATGAACCCTCTATTTGAACTTTCTCTTCTTCTGAAGCTGCTTCAGGGATGGTCGCATCTTGCACCACTTTTTTTTTTTTCACTTCCTCTTCTACTGCTTGCATGATTTTCTTTCCCTTACTAGGATGAAGTTGTGGAAACAATTTCCAACACCTCTGGACCTAATGCCCATTGATATTGCAATGAGTACAAAAGTTCTTTTGAGCTCCTCTCAGCTCACTTGCCTTTATCCTTGGATGAGATTTTCTCCTTTTAGTCTCAATTCTAGTAGACATAAACATCTTCCTAATTATTGCTTTCCTTTTATCACACTTATCTAAACAATGGTTAGATGAAAGGCAAAATGTGTATGGAAAAATTTTCCTCAGCATGTTATTCAAACCAACATGTTATTCAAACCTGCATGTTGTTTTCCATCATGCACAGCATTCGAATTAATAGAATGATTATACCTTTGTTTTTTGTGCTTTGGCTTACGCTGCCTGTGTGAGGAACTTGTGTGGCAAGAAAAACTTGGATTTTCTTCTTCTTCAGCTTTTACATCTCTCTTTGGAGACATTCTTCATTGTAAGTCCTCCTTACGCTTGAGGAACCAAGCGGGAACCATTTATGGATGCAACTCTCAACATCTCGCCTCCTCATGTCCTTTCTCACAGAAAAAGTAACATGATATCCATGAACTATCGCTAGAAGACCACTCTTCTTTTGCAACATAGCCTAAGCCTTCGTACTTAGGCCTCTCCTTGGCTGCAATTTCATTTTTAATGCCTTGCTGGTTTATGCCAAGGCCTCCTCCCTTGTAATCCATCTTGGTCAAGAGCTTGGATCCAATACCTTTACTGCGTTTTTCAAAGGTTGCAAATGAATTTACGTCAATACTTTCACATAAGGAAGAAGCATGTAAATTATTACCATTTTCTTCATCTTTCGATTGACACACGAAGATGTTTTCTATTTCCCTTTTGATTCGGGATTTGTTCTCTTAGGCTCTTTGGCTCTCTTCTTTCAGCTCCTCAGATTTGGGTGCTGATAGAACGCCATCTTCCACATCATGTGGACAAAAGGTACAAACTTGTTCAACTACCTTCTTAGAGGGACTTTCTACACTAGCATCTTGCATAATAGTTGTAGAAAAACATGAATATTGTGGAGAAGATGGTGGTTTATCACCATCCTTGTTACCTTCTTCCCTTGGAGAACATTCTCCTCTTGGAGGTCTAGAGATTTCACCATGCAATTTGGTATTTCTCTCTTCATAGAGGACTTTCACCATTTCTTCCATGTCTAAGAAATCCTTTCTAAAAGCCTTCACATCCTTTAACATTCTTGCTGGCTCTCCTCCTTGGGACATGCTTTTCTTGAAGCTTCTATTGCAATTTGAGGTAGAACTTGTAACAATCTTGCTCTCCTTTCCAAAACCTTCTCCTCAATGAGCTTCAAAATACATTCACTTGAAAACAATAGTCAGTTCATCCTCGTACAAAAAAACCATAGCTCTGATACCAACTTGATCTAAATTGGGATAGATTAGTAATGTTGTGCTATTTCCCCTCATTAGAATACAAAAGTGTGCTTGAGGTTTGACTACAAAATAGAAAGTAAAAACATGAATTTTAAGTGTTTTTACTTAAGTTAGTTTCAGGAAGAAAACTTAAAACATGAAACCAAAATATTGAATGGAAGCATGCATCAAACAATAATACACCAACCATTGATAAAGGAGTTCACCTCTCTTGGGCTACATCTCCTTGGACCAACTCAAATGGCATGACCCCTTCTCATTATTCTCAATATCAAGAAAAGAAGAGTACATAAGTTGCTGAAATGGAATGGCTAGTTTCTCCTTCAAAGAAACAACTTCCTACAAAAGTTCTCACTCCATACACATGTTAACCTACAATTAAACATGTAAATCTTTAGCAAACACATGCATCTTACACCAAGACCCCATACTCCAACTTCCAAGAACATAAACAGTACTACAATCCACTTGAAGTATTTAAAAAATTATCTTTCTCCATACACATATAGAGAAAAGAAGAAAAAAAGCTACAACAATGTTGTAATGGATGCCGCAAAAAGCACATGGAGATTAGAATACCCCTACAAGGTCATCTCCATCTTCAAACTCCTAAATAAACTGAATCAACACTCTGGTTGAGCAGGACACCCATAGGCTTCACTTTACAAAAAGCCTATCCAGAAGTTCTGTGATCCTGAAACCTGTTCCAATGGGTTTAGATTGCCAAAAAATGGAAATATAGCCTCTTTTTGCATCTCATTTGGTCGAAAATTGCCTTAGTTATGAATTCTGCCAGTGTTTCCACAATTTTCTCCTCCAAATATGGATTATTGCCAGTTAAATTCATATCTGCAGTTAAAACTGGCAGTTTTGCCAAAATTAGTGGTAACGCCATCATTCTTGCCTATCTCGCAGTTCAGGGTAGAGTGGTCAATGTGGAGTGATGGTCTAGTGGTTAACTCTACAGTTCCATAGCCCTGTTGGATATCACAATCGATTACCGACAGAGAGATAGACGTCACCACTCCTTCAAAAACTGTGATCGTCAATCTAGCGGACCTGACAAGTTATAAATTACAACTCTAAAAATATATCGTATCTGGGACTTATCGCATTTCGCTATCGGTGATCACTACCGAAACCATATCGCAAATCACAATCATTTTCTGCGATTGTGATAAATCGTATCGCAATAGGGCTTCGCTGGGGGAAGATTCTAATCATTATGTGATATGTGATTGCAATCGCATCACATCGCAACCTGCTCTGCATTGGGGGTTGATTCTTCAGTACTTTTCCACCTCTGATATGAGATTTTCGGGGGCAAATGGAAACCTGCCACTTGGTGCCTCCTGATTCTCTGGGACATTTGCCAAGTCTTCCAGTCAACCCTGAACTTTGACTTGCTCTAACTTCTGCATACGAGCTTGGATTTGAGTGTTGTTCACACCATTGGATTCATAATGATGAGCTCTTCAATCTAAAGCTAAGCTTATAAGGATTCTGACACTTTTCCTTTTTGGAAAATTTTGAGCTCTTGATCAATTGCCTTATGGTGGTTTGTTATCAATTTATATTGGTTTCCTAATAATTTTTTTTTTCCTTTTGCCCTTGATTAGGTTGTTGCTATTAGTTTTCTCTATGCATTAGGAAGCTATAAAAAGTTTCTGCAACTGACCTTTTATTATCATTTTGTTGTTGATTAGAATTATATATACTTGGATGAAGCACATAGTATTGGAGTTATTGGAAAAACAACGAGGAGACTTTATGAGCTTCTAGGAGTGAATACTTCTGATGTTGATGTTATGATGGGGACCTTCACGAAATCATTTGGATCATGTTGAGGTTACATTGTTGGATTCACGGTTGGTTAATATGATTGTAATTTTAAACGTTTCTTTTGTTGGACACCTAATCCTAAAGGGTTAGCGTGGAAGCCGAATGGACAAGTAGTCCAAGGGACCTTGGGATGTGAATCCCAACGGTCACCATATTGTACTATAAATGTACATCTTTTGTGAATAAAAATGGTACTGAATGATTTATCTTTCCTATGGTTTTCCTATTTGTTCTCCCTAACCATGTCTGTTTAACATGGTATCAGAGCCATGATGTGTGGCCTGTTATTCCCTGAGCAACTGTTCTGACCGCTGCCTCTGTCCTTCCAGTGCTACGCTGCCCTCTGACATTGAAACGCTGTATCTGCGTTTTCATTATCCGCTTTCTGGAAACGTTTGAGCGCTGGCCTAACATTGAAACGTTTGAGCGCTGCTTGACATTGAACGCTGGCCTGACATTGAAACGTTGAAGGTTGTATACCTTTCAACACTGTGTGATTGAAGGCTGTCTATTGATTCAAGGGTGGAAAAGGAGGAATATACTGTCAAGGAGGTGAGTTATTAGCCGCTTAATTAGAGGTAATTAATGGTAGCCACCCATTTCCTACTTCCTGTAGATGTTGGTCTGGTGGCATGATAATAATGAGGAAGTCTACAGGCCTGACAGGTAATATAAGAATTAGGTATGCCCGTTGAAAAAAAAAATAAAAAAAAAATTGATTGCATTCAGTGCGCTCTTGTCAAAATTATTCTGTCTTTGAGCTTGCAAAGAGCTCCGCGGGATTCGAACTTTTTAGCTACCATGCCGTAGGTTCTGTAGTACTAGCACTGGACTAAAATGGTTCAGCCGGTTTAGCTTATTACAGGAGTAAGCTGCTACTCGCACACAACAGAGAACTTTGTGATTGTAGATTTTGCACTACTGCATTGCCATGTTAGATCTACCCATAAGATGTAACGAGATTCACTGTTTATTAGAGTGTGTTATGTATGTCGGTAGTAGCCTTGTAGATCACCGACGCACATTCATGATTTGGGTATAGAGAATGTGCTTATTTGTTGCAGTATTCTTATAGATCACCGACGCACATTCATGATTTAGGTATAGAGAATGTGCTTATTTGTTGCAGTATTCTTACAGATCACCGACGCACATTTATGATTTGGGTATAGTTTTTACTGGCCTGAAGAATGTTGGATGCCCGAGATTTTAGAAACTAGCTGGCGCCGTGGTTGCAAGATTTTTTGGATTTTATGTGATGTGTTAGAGTTGTATTGGCGTTGGAAATGAAACATTGTGATTATGGATTGGCCTTGAAACCTATCGACAGAGAAACCATTCGTTCTCTTGTAGTTCGACCTCATGGATTTGTGTTAATTCTTTTGCCTGTATATTGCATGTTGGTGGAATTACAGTGATCCCCTTTTCCTATTTCCTCGACATAGCACAGTTTGGTAGTCTCCTAAGGGTGTTGAACTTCCAAAACACTCATTTCGCTGAGAGGGACAATCGAAAAGAAATGTGTTGGGCCTAATATCCTGGAGAACTGAAGAGAATTCGGCATTGTCAAAGGATTTGGTTCAAGTTTGCCTTGGTTCTGCAATTTGTATAGTTGTCATGTGCCAGGATCGATTTAATCGTGGGTGTGGGAAACCCTAGGTTGCAGGCAATATCCACCATCCAGTAAGCAGTGCACGGTTGGGTTAACAACAAAGTTTGCCCCTTTTCCAATATTAAATACATTATAGGGTGAAACGAGGTTTTGCCTAGTACGTGAGACATGTTGTATCTTGTCAATGCCATCAGAAAATTCTTCCACAGCAGAAGTGTGGTGATGAAAGACGGAGATCACAGAAAATTGTTCGATGCCATTTTAGATTCCTTTTTTCTCTGCAATTGAAGCTTGGGATATCCCAATGTCTCAATAATTGTTACTGGACACCAAGAGGCCGAGTACAAACATCAAAACCTATATCTTCGACGAGGACAAGAAGTTGGCCACTGAGACTGAGCGGTCACCAGTGAGGAATTATTTAAAGAGGCAGAGGAAATTTCAGATTCTAAAAGTATTACTTTGGCTGGGTTTGTTAGCAAATATTATCTCTTCCAGAAAAAGTAGACTAAATTTTTCGTTCCATCAGAGGATCAATTCATGAAATTTGAATCTTGGCATCATTCATATAGTATCAACCATTAAGAATTAAAAGCTGTAAGTAGGCTTCCTTGAGAGCTGAATTGCCAAAGTATGTACTGTCTAGTAGTCCAGATTGCTGTGTGTTGCCATCTTGTATGTTGTTGGTAAGCAGAAATATATATATATATATATGCTGAAGCCTTGTTGAAAGAGTGTTGTTTTGAGTGTGTATACTTCTACAGAAATTTGATGTGGGGTTGAGTGAAGCTCACTGTGTGCCATTATATATATATATATGCTGTTCCTTTCATGAAACAGGGAGTAGACATTAAAATTGCAGCAGCGGAATTATTAGTTATTTGTAACAGAAATTATTAAGTTTCCACTATTGGTCAACACTTTTACAACTTTTGCCATTTTATTCCAAGGGGATGATAAAGTTCTTGTTTCTATCTGCAACGCTACTGCGGACAAACTTTCAGATTGATATTTTGAAAAGGCTTCTCTGAGTAGTATAATATTGATGCTCTTCTTCTAAGTTACCACAGTTCATTGAAGCATTGTTTTGAAATGGATCGAATGGATGATGTATTAGAGTTACTGAATACCCTAATACATTCCAGTATTGATGGGATGGTAAAATCTAGCAAGGACTCTCTCTCTAATATTCAAACCTGTTTGCAAAATGCATGAGAAAAGATCGACTTTTTGCAGCTTGAATCACAGCTACAACAAGAAGAACTACAGCAATGGAGTCATCATTTTGAACCTGTTTCTGTTCAGAAAATTGAAAAAGACTCCCATAAACAACAAGTCAATAATGTTCCTGTCCATTCAAATAAAGCAGCTATTGTACATGCAGATGCAGAAACTCAGTCTACACTTCCCAAGCCCATCATCAGACCTTGAGAACAGCTTGTCCACAACAAGCACAGAACCGGTCTTGGATATGACAAGGACTTGTCCTTTCATATTCCAGACTATGCCAAGCCCATTCATTTTCAGAGTGCTGGTTTCATTTATGACAGTTCACCTGCTCCTCATGACAGTTCAGCTACAACTGTTCCAGACTCTGCTCCTCTTCCACAACAACAACAACAACAACAACATATCGTGAAATGCCAACACTGTGATCAAGTTGGCCATATGAAAGATCACTGTTTTGATCTTCATCCATGTAAGCACTGCCATAAAACCAGCCATTCTTCAAACAGATGCTTCAAAAACAAATGTCCTGCAAGAACAAATATTCATCTAGGATGGATCGCTTCTTGGCAATGGGCATCAACAGCCAAGAAGATATTCTAAACACATGTCAGAACTTGTTCCAGAATATTGAACAGTCTTGCAGTTGAGTTTTCTCCATCTTCTCACCTTGTATCTAATAGGGGGGGAAATGATGGTCATCTACAAGCTTCAAAGCCACATCAAGCGATCCTGAGCCACAACCTGCCATACCAGCTTCAGAGTTGTAGCCAGAGACAAAGATGCCTGAACATGCCTTCAGTTGGCGATGTGGGACACTTCCTCTAGCAGAAGACTTACAGCTTCTTGCCAGTTTTGGAAGAGTTCCGAAGACAAAATTGAGAGCACTTCCTCTAGCAGAAGACTTACAGCTTCTTGCCAGTTTTGGAAGAGTTCCAGGAATTGCATAAGCATTCCAGAGTTGTTGGTCATCCTTAAACCATCACAGGTTGAGACTTCCCTTTACAGGTTGAAGTTTTACCTTTTATGTGGGTGAGACCTCCCTTTATTGGTTGATGGTTTCCCTCTTTAAAACAATAGGATCACTTCCTCTAGCAGAAGACTTACAGCTTCTTGCCAGTTTTGGAAGAGTTCCAGGAACTGCACTAAGCGTTCCAGTGTTGGTGGCTATCCTTAAAC
>APFE031441738.1:0-13839 GCA_000404065.3 Pinus taeda
CATATTTCATGATTGGCAGATTCAAATGCCAAATATGCTCTGCTTTGCTGGTACAAAGATCCCATATTTTCAAGGAAAAGTAAGGTGTGTACATGCCTTCATGTCTATTAAAGTTTTGGTGGATGGTCCAACAGTCTAATCTAGATCATGCCATGTTTCAATTTTCTGTTATAGAATAGAGAAAGAAATCTGCCCAAACTGTTTAATCTTGGAAGATTAGTAGTTAGGCAGAGAAGCTAAGGTTCCCAACTGCTTAATCTAGGGCCTTGGAAGAAATAAGGGTAGTGCTAGATAGGAAATCAAAGGAAAAAGCCAATGGAAAATAAAAGGCACATAAAGGGTCTGCAAGTCCAAGTGCACCCTCCAAGAAGAAACAAATAATGCTAGGCAAATAGTTGGGTAGGTAGATGGGGTTGCAGAAGTGGTGTCCATTTTCAGACTGCATCATGTTGGTTAATGCAAGGAAAGCAACAAAATGGAGCATGTCTAACTTCCCCTTTCCCTTTATTCATCACTCATTACTAACATCCCTTCACCAGTTGAGGTCATAAAAGAATTCAAGGTTTTCATGTTGGTCCTTGTTGCCTTTAAAAGCCACATTTCTTGTGCAAAGTTCTTTTCATTTTTATCTACTCCTTAAACTAAGTTGTTTTCAAGAAAAATTAGTAATATCCCTCCTCATTCACCCTCTCCCTCCATATTAACCTCTAACTTTTATTATCTAACTCCCTATGCTACCCTTTCCCTACTATTATAACACCAAGGTGTATAAATCCTAAGCATTCAATAAATAACCCCCCCCTTGGCATTATAGCCATATGTTTCACCACTAGGGAATCAAATTGACATCTGGTCAGTTTGAGAACCCAGCCCTAACCTCTTGTCTCCCCCGGAACTCATTTGCCCATTCAAACCTTCACTTTGCCTAAAGAAACCTTGGAAAAACCCTTTGCACCCGTCTAACCCACCCAAAAGGCAAAATTACCCTAAAAACCCATTTTGTTTTCCTTATCCTAAGTTTGGAGGCCTTTGTGAGCTTTATATATGAAAAAACCCATTTATCCAAAGTTCCGAGGCATATGCGACTTTGCAAAATAAATGGATCAAAAACCCATTTTTTCCTAAGTTTCGGGATTTTATCCACCTTTGTAAAAATACATTACAAACCAATGAAATTTATTAATATCCCTAAGGGTCCCGCTGGGCGCAAATACCATGGAAAATATTATTTTAATCCCCGCCCGATGACCGTCCGATCAACCTCTTTCCATCCGACGGTTGGCGCTCATATCGGACTGGCCCTGACGTCCGGACGATATCGTCCGATATCTATTAGACGCTGATGTCAGGCTGGGTCCACGCGTCGCCCCAAAATCGCATTGGAGCCCCCTCTAACAGATTCCTTTCCATAGCATAGGCGGCCCGATATTGCGCCACGTGTCTGCCAGCGTCACCGTCTGCATCAGCGACGTGTTCGCAACCCCCGTCCACTGTTGCTCAACCTGTCTGCCACCTCACCACCCCCGTGGACCAGTCATGGGTCGCCACGTCACCTGATGATGTCATGCTGACGTCATCCGACCCTGACCCACCTGGTGACGTCATGCTGACGTCAGCCAAAAAAGGCGCGAAAGACCCAAAAAAGCCATATTTTGTCAAAATTCGCGTTATTTTTGCACTTTTGCAAAAAACGATTCTTGCGCCCTCTGCATGCATTTTACAACCAAATTGCACCAACCTACTCAAATCAGCCAGAGGACCTTCGACGCGCCTACCCACCTGCATTGGTGACCCGGCTCATCGTTTTACCAGGTATTTCTCCCTGCAAGTCTTCTCTAAAGCCTGGTTTTTTCTGCAATAACTGAAAACTCACTTAAAAGCACTAAAAACGCATAATTCACCGGAGAATTCTCTATACCCAGTTCCCACTTAGATATTTAGTGGTCAAAATTCACTGGCCGAGCTTGTTTGAACCAAATTTTTATTGAAAACCTACATTTTTCGTTCGCGCAGTCGTGAACTGAAATCCAGAACCTTCATTCAATTATTGAGAAAGGTCTGTTAAAGACAGAAATTTGCCTTCCCAAGTGACTAAAACAGTATTTCAATTGCTGTAAACTCACCCTGTTACCCTTCATTTTTCAATTACCTCTTCACTCAAACATCGTTCTTTCCTACTTTTCAGCCGAAGAAACAAAAGCCCATATACAAAACAGAATCCAAGTAATCATGGAGACTCTAGTTGCACCTGTGGCCCTCAATATTGCCCCTTTGAATGCCCCTCAGAGAGAGCTGGAGTGGCAGGATTTGGCAGACTTGGACTACCAAATCTCAGAGGACTCCTCATCAAAAAGCAAGTTCCACCTCCACCTACTGAATGAGCTTAAGGCCAAACACGTGGATGGGACAGACATAGTAGGCATTTGGGATTCCTTCCTCCCAATTTTCAGGCTCCCTCAGGTCAACCAATTCCCTGACCTAATTCATCTGTGTGCTGTCTGCTATGACCCCATTCAAAGAGCTGTGCTTGACCCTTTAGGCTCAGTTGTTTTCTACATGACCCCTGAGGCCATTAGAGAGATGCTATAGTTCAAGACTCAGAAGAAATTGGTCCCCTTGTCTCTATTGGATTTGATAAACCAAGGAGCTAAGATGCTAACAGATGCACAAATCATAAAGCTCAACCAATTGTTTATTAAAAACTCTAACACTGTGCTGTACCCTCCTATTTTTGATGGCTACCTCAATCAACTGGGTGTAGACCTTGCAGATATGATCAGTTCCATCTTGGGGTATAAATCAGTTGAATTTATTGATGAAACTGTACTAGTGATGATGACTATGTTTTCCCCTGGCAAGAGTCCAATCTATTGTGATTATGACACATACATATCAGATAAGATGCATGAGCAGTTCTTGAACCTGTCAAGAGAAAAGGTGTTCAGATACACCTCTTACATTTACCACTTGATTCTATATTATCAACATGAGAAGTTCTCCTTCATTGTTAAAAGAACGGATGCACAAGGCAATCCAAGGTCAGTAGTGTACTGGACCTCAGTGTTTCATAGTAGAATGTACTCTCCATACACCTACTATGAATTCAAAGACCTCTTCATCCACCCAGCCATGTCTTTATTCCTAAGCTCGCCTCCTCCAAGACTGACAGATGAGATGCAGAGAATCCTGCAGTTATCCAAGGTGTACAGCATTGGGGATTGGTACTTTTACCAAAACTACACTGTAATCAGAATATATGGGTGTGAGTTACCCCCATACAGATTGCCCAAGTTTGTGCCTATGAGACTATTTGCCCTTGAATACTTCAGGCAATTTGGGAATGCTGATATGGTACACTTTGTAGGCAAGGGCAAGAAGGGACAGTTAAAAGTGAAAAATCAATTGGGCCACCTTGTTTTGAACGAAAGGGAAGGCTAGAAAGAAGCTGATAGAAAGCTAGAATGCCTTGGCCTGAAGACCAGCTTCCTTTGGAAACCCTATGACCCAAATCACTCCATATCATTCAGAAGGCTCAAATACAAGCTCTCTAGTTATGACCATGTAAGTTTGCCCCACATTGAAAAATTTGCCAACCAACCAAAAAGGAAAAGGGCACACTGGAGGAACCGGTCACACAAGAAGAACTGAATGAGAGAGCTAGAAGACATATTCTAAAATTCGCTGACTTGGAATCTCCTGCACAAGTGTTCGCTCTGCCAAGGCCTCAAGTAGGAGCAGCTGCCTCATCCTCTACAGCACATCAAGAGGCAGTCCAAACTACAAACCAAGCTCAGAACAAAGGCAAGGAGAAGGAGAAGGAAATGGGGCAGATGTTAGGTACAGGCCTGCCCAGCATGGAGGCCTCAGCCAGCTCCTTCCAACAAGAGCAAGATAGGGCAGCAGGAGGAGAAGTTAGCTCCTCAGGTCAAAGGAGGGAAGGTGAGAAAAGCATTAAGAAGCAATTTAAGGACATCAAAAGCAGAAATGAACCTTTAAAGCTTCAATTATATAATCACCTATTGAAAATGGCCCCTACGAACCAGCAAAGGCTCATGTATGCATACGATGCACATGAAGGAAAAATGATTATGAGCCATTTTACACAAATAGTGCAGCAACCACAGTCAGCTGCAGATTATATTAGGACCAACCTAGAGGTCCTGTCCAAAGACATCCACCCAATGGATCAAATAGAATTGCACAAACAAACGGGTGAGATGGTGTATGCCACCTTGGCAGACAAAACCTTGGTGAACTATAGGCTGCAAAATAGCCTGAATAACACCACTGCACAACTTGAGCTGGAAAGGGCTTCCTCTCAAGCAAAAGACAACAGGATCAAAGCTCTAGAGGAAATCATAATAGAGCTTGGACATGATCCTAAAGATGTCAAGGCAGTGCAGGAGATTCTGAAGCTGAGGGATGCTAATATCGCAGCATTAAGAAAAATGATAAAAATCCCAGCAACTCTTCATCCTCAAACAGAAGAGGTTTCCCAGCTCAGACAAGATAAGGATGCAGTTTCCATGCAGATGACATTATATAAAGAGCTCATCCACACCCAAGAGAAGCTGCAGGAATCAGAGGCTACTCTACATGCAACATTACAACAAAAGGAGGTAGGACAAACCTCACAACCTCCTCCAAAAACAATAAATCTTGAGGAAATCCCTCAAACCACTGCCCCTCCCAGCCAGCAGGTACAACAGGCAGCACCATCCACCTTAGCACCAACAATAGAGCAAGCTGAAAGCCTTGATATGCAAAAGCTGAGGAATGAAATTCAAGTCTTGGAGTCTCAGATGTCAAAGTTAAATCAAGCCAAAGACTCTCTTGCGAAAATCAATGAAAAATATGACAAGTCCAAGCAGAATGTGGCTGAAAGAGAAAGGGAGGTAAAGGCCCCAAAGAAAAGAATAACTAAGCTAGAAAAAGAGCTCTCATTGGACAAAGTGACATCCAAACTTAAGAGGGTCCCGTGGGCCAATATTGGCCAGTCCATCACAGACCAATGTGAGTATATTGAGGCCATCCATGAGCAAATAACGCTCATTGGGAAAGCACACAGAGAGATCCAACGGACAAGGGCATCTCTAGGCAATATGCCTGAGATTGCCACTAGAATGATAAATGTGCTAAACTACAGGACAAGCTCCCAGCTCATCAAAATGGGAATTGGCAACAAGACGGAGACCATTTCACTGATCAAAAGGGTCCTGACATTAAGAAACCTAATTCAGACCCTAGAAAGAAGAACCCAGGATATGCAAGTAGATATCAACAAATTCCAGAACAGGTTTATGGCATTGCAGAACAGGGGTCTTCCTAGCTTGCTGGAGCCATCAGGAAAGTTGCTCTCACATGAAAAGTATGCCAAAAGAGTGAACACTTTTGCTGGGAATCAAATTGCAGAGACAGCTAGTACATCAGCAGAAGCAGGTTCAGTTATAGGACAGACCCTCTTCAACAGGGTAGAAAGTTTATTTTTTATTATGAATGAAATCACACACTTTTTGGATGAGCCTCCCCATTTTTACAAATACACAGAGGCAGATGAGACCATGGGGTCAATTTTGAGGCATCAATTGCCTACACAGGATGTGTGGGATAATTTGATACAATTACTGCTAAATCAAAGTCAGTAATTATGTTTTTACTTTTTGAAAATATTCAAATTTTCATACACAGGAATCTAAAGACACATCAGCAGGTATGCAGAAAGAGGCTGAGCCAACTCAGCACAAGTATTTGGCCACCATAGCAGCACCAGCAGTCACAGGTGACAGGGCCGAGAAGCTACAGGAGGACAGAGCTGCACAGACACGTCACTCAGTAGTTATAACAAAGCGCTCAACCGACTCCGTGAGCTCCAAAGGTCAAATTGTTTTGACAGGATTTAAGAGCCTTTAATGTTTCATTAAAGATTGTAATAACCTTTTATCTGCAATCTCTGTACGAGTTAATGAATATATTTCACCTCTCAGATGACTCAATGCCTGAGATATTCTGTATGAGACTGCTATATATTCCCCCTCGCATTTGTTAGCAGGGGTTGGACCTTGGATGTAAGAGATTATTCATATCTATTCTACTGCTCTTTTATTATAATTCTCAAAAAAGTAATACAAAGGATGATGGAATTTCCAAAGCTCTGTGTTGCTTGATGTTTTGCTGGTGTTTAGCTGAAAGTTGCAGGATTCCTGCGTATTTCATGGCACAATAAGTTTCTCTTGTAACTCTTTGTTATGTGATTGTTATCTTTCATATCTCTTTCATATTTCCTATGTTTAAACAGTTAATAGCAAGGAAAAAGAATAGTTCCAGGATTTAATCACAGATTACCCTGAACTCAATCTAAGCTATTTTCAATATCTTTTCTTCAGTTATAGTAATGAAAGCGTAATTCTTAATTGCTAACCTTTCACACTATTTCATCACAGTGATTATTGTTTCAGGAATTCAAGTTTGCTCCTGAGGAATACATCCCTTTCTCACACCCCAACTTAGTGAAAAATTCTTAATTTCTTTTCACTGGTTGTCTGCACTCCATCACCACAATTTAAGTTTGTTTTATGAAGTATCTAAATGGCCCTGTAACTCCAGCTGCACCAAACTCAGGATTTCAAGAAACCAACAGCTACAGACTCCATTGCCCAATGGACTAATTTTACCTGCAGAAATACATTTCAAAACTATCTGAAAAACATCCTCCCAAACAAACATAAACCAAGGAAACCTTTACTTCATAACTAGCCTAAAAACTCCATAGAACAGAGACAAACCTTAAAGAGAGAGCCCTCTTTGATTACAGCTGGGCTAGAAGCAGTAGTCCAAAGATTGGTTAGTGGTTACCCCGGCCGTATTCCCTTGGGAGTCATAGGGAACAACCTGGGTGTTAACATAAATGGCGACTCCGCTGGGGACCTCTTCAGGATTGAGAAAATACTGTATCTCTGCTAAAATTACACTTGAAATCTGAATATCAGTCAAGAAGCCTTCAAGGCTGTCTCTGTACCAACACTTACAGCCTCAAGGAAGAGTTGATTCAGGTAATCTTTATACTCATTTGGAGATACATAGAGCCTTTCAAAATCCTGTCCAGTCCTTGTTGTACAAATTTTTCCTAAAAAACTCAAAAAGACTAGCTCAGAAACTGGCTCCCAAGAAGAATCTTCGGTACACTAGGGCAAATCCTGACCCAAATCCCCCTACTGTCTTTGAAAATCCTAATACAATCCCTAAATTCATCAAGAAGCCGCAAGGGCCAGATAGTCTTGCTGACTTAAGTCGAGAGACAGTTCACCCTAACCCCATCTCCACTCCAATCAAGGTTCTTTTTCGGTCCACCCCTAATTCCCCTAGTTCTCCATCCACATCCCGAAGCCCTCCTCCCACATCCTCATCCCCCACACATATTCCCTTGACCAACACCCTAGGTTCTGCTATACCTGTCACCCCTGTGGTACCATTATCCCTTCTGTCCCAGTTGTCCTTGTTAATCCCCCAAACCTTGTGAATATGGCTATGAGATATGCACCTCTGCAATTACCTGCTAACCCTGTAACTCTACCTCAGGATTACCAAGCCAAAATCTCATATTTTGACTCCACTGGCCCTTACTCTGCTATTCAGCATGCTAAGAGAATGCATGATCATTTTGAGAACTATGAGATAGATGATGAGAGTGTGAGGATGAGAATTTTTGTCCAAAGCTTAACAGGTGATGTCCGAACTTGGTTCAGGTCACTTCCTGCTAATACCATCACAACCCCTGATGAGCTTTACCAAGCCTTCACCAACAGATGGGAGAAAAAGAAGGATCCCTTACATATACTTGGTGAATATGACATGATTAAGAGAGGTCCTCAAGAGACAGTTCTGGAGTATTGTGCCAGGTTCAATAATGTATACAATGCAATACCCCAAAACTTAAGACCTCCTCCTGATTTGGCCTTATACAAATTCCCTGATGGATTTGACCCTGACATGGCTTACCAATTAAAAGAAAGAGCCCCTCAAACCCTTGAAGAAGCACAAAAGGTTTCTGTCACAGTTGAGGCAAACCTAATTGCTAAGAGGAACAGGGCAAGATTGGAAAAAAGAGTTGCCTTTAAAGAGGAACCCTCGGCCTTTGACCTGAAATTGGATGCAATAATCTCTGGTATGAAGAGGTTGGGTGACAGAGTGGAATATGTGGAAAGAAAGTCATCATGGGAGGCACCACCAAACAACTCTAACAAGAATCCAAACTTTAGGAGAAATCAAAACCCTAATGTGGGCAAGGCCAATACTAATCCAGAAATAAGACCTCCATTTCAAGAAAACTATGCTGAAACATCCACTTCAGATGAGCAAGTGGATGATACTCATATCCACCTAATGGGCCTTGATGATGAGCACCAAGTATTCCTAAGTCAAGAAGATCATGAAGAAGATGTCATTAAACAATTCCAAACCAAGTCAGGTGAGTCATTTGATTTCAAACAAGGCTATGACATAGCTGTTTATGAAGTCTATAAACAATACAAACTAAGAAGTAGGACTGTAAACATAACACAACCTGAAAAAACCAAGGATAGATTGCAACCCAAGGATGCCATAGTAATAGAACCAATGAACACAACTGGTCCACTCACAAAGGAAGTAACTATTGAAGAAGTTACTGAACAAACACAGAAGCCACTAGCTCAATCATCTGTACAACCTAATCCAAGTAAAAAGCTTCAAGAGGTGAATGAAAGACACAAGCCCCAAGATCAATACAAGGATCAAGAAGAAAACTTACTAAACAAAGAAAAGGTGGTCACCCGCAACACTAAGGTCCAGTCTGAAAAACCCTTTGACTTGGAAGCTGAAATTAGCAAACTAAAAATAGCCATTCCTCTTGCAGAGCAAGCCAAGAATGACATCTATAAACAACAGATTGAGAAGTCCCTCCAACTCACTCAAAACAAAGACAATGTCAATGTGTTGGATGACACCCCAGAATTGCTGTTTGGTCCAGAGGTTGATGAAAAAACAGCAGGCACAGGGATCTTACCCTTTTATGTCAGCTTGCATGTCCATGATAAGATACTACACAATGCAATGTTTGACTCAGGTGCCTCTCATAACCTGATGCCAAAATGAGTCATGGAAAGGCTGAATCTGGATATTACTAGGCCATATAAAGACCTATTTTCATTTGATTCCAGCCAAGTCAAGTGTCTAGGCTTGATAAAAGACTTATGTGTATCCCTGGTCAAATACCCGAATAAAACAATCTTGATGGATGTTGTTGTTTCTGATATCCCAGCCAAATATGGAATGTTATTGTCAAGATCATGGGGGGCTAAACTTCAAGGGTCCCTTCAATTAGACATGTCATATGCCACAATCACAGTCTTTGGTCAACCCAAGAGACTATATAGAGAGTCACTCATGAAATATATGGTCAGCACTGAAGAAAAGCCTCAAAACTTCCCCATATACGCTGTCCATTCTGACATAGACTCATATATCCTTTTCAATGACAATACAGGTCACACAAATAATGAAGAAATCCAGATAATCAAAATAGATCAGCATATTAATTAAGGAAATCCTGACATAGAAACATTGGTTGAGTCAAAAGAGGAGAATGTGCAAGAGGACAAATCATATGATGATGAAAACCAGACACTCAAAAAAGATCAGGACTTTAATGAACAAACTGTTGCTCTAGGAACAAAGTTGATCCCATCAAATGAGAAAACTGTTCTAAAAGTCAAACTAGATGAAGAACCTAAACTTCAACTTACAAGTCCAGACTACAAAGATATTATTCAGCTTCCCCTAGAACCAGAGATCTTATGGTTCCTAGAATTTGATGGATCAATCAACAAATTAGGGGCAGGAGCTGGAGTTTGGATACATAATAAACAAAACAGCCATGCAGAAGGCCGAGCCTATAGACTGAACTTCAGGTGCACTAACAACATGGCTGAGTATGAAGCTCTCCTACTAGGCCTCAAGTTAGTACAATCCCTACAAGCCATAAAAGTGTCAATCCTAGGAGACTCAGACCTAGTTATCCAACAAGTGAAAGGCAATTTTGTCACAAATGACAAAAGACTGAGATCCTATAGGTCTGCTGCTACTGAGCTACTAAAGTCCTTCACTGAATTCCAGATTGCCAAAATTCCTAGGGCTCAGAACCTTCATGCTCATAGTTTGGCTACATTTGCAAGTACCTGTAAGCTGCCTTTTGAGCCCCATCACTGTTTCACAGCCGAAATAAAACACAGACCATCTGTCCCAAACAATGTTAAGGACTGGCAGGTGTTTGATGATGACACACAAATAAACAATTTCCTGACTTTACAGGAAGAGTTTTCAGGTCTAAACATTGACACTGAGACAGAAAGTCAATCACAAAGACTTGAGATAGCAAGTCAATCACAAAGACTTGAGACAGCCAGTTAATCAAAAATACTTGAGATAGAAAATCAATCACAAATACATGGTAAACACAACAACCAAGCAATATCACCCAAAACAGCTAATCAAATGCTACATCCTACAATCTTCAACAAACACAACATACAAGAAATCCAACAAATTAAATATGAGGAGATAGCTAATTATGAAACTGAAGTGATACAATTAAAGGAAAATTTTCTTCCAATAGGCTTAGCTCCTTTAGAAGACATTTTTGACTCCAATGATGTTCCAAACAAACCAAAATTGCATCCCCTAAACACTACCATAGAAGAGCATAACATTGGGACGGTTGAACAACCCAAAATCATAAAACTATCTGCTGCATTACCTCCTAACCAAAAGCCTAAATACATTGACCTTTTTAAAGAGTTTCAGGATGTGTTTGCATGGAGTTATGAGGATCTAAAATCCTATGACACCTCTCTAATACAACACACTATCCCACTCAAGCCAGATCAGAAGCCCTTTAGACAAAAATTGAGGAGAATCAATCCTATGCTCCTCCCAGCAATGGAACAAGAGGTACAAAAAATGTTTAAAGCAGGCATTATAGCACCAATCAGATTTTCTGATTGGATTTAAAATTTAGTCCTCACAAGAAAGAAGACTAGTGAGATAAGGCTCTGTGTTGATTTAAGAAACCTCAACCAAGTATCCTTGAAAGATAATTACCCCTTACCCAAGATGGATCACATCCTGCAGAGAGTAGTGGGGGCCTCAAGAATTTCCTTACTTGATGGGTTCTCAGGCTTTAACCAGATCCTAGTTCATCCTGATGATCAGAACAAAACAACATTTACAACCCCCTGAGGAACCTTTAAATATGTTAAAATGCCGTTTGGTTTGAAAAATGCAGGGGCTACATTCCAAAGAGCAATGGACATTGCTTTTGCTAAAGAGATTCATAACTTTCTTGTCATTTATTTAGATGATCTCACACCTTTTTCCAAATCTGACTAAGAGCACTTGAAACATCTAAGGCAGATATTCACAACTTGTAGGAAATATGGAATTTCCTTAAATCCTAAGAAATCCTTGTTTGGTCTAGAGGAAGGTAAACTGCTGGGTCACCTTATTTCCAAAGATGGCATCAGAATTGACCCAGACAGAATCCAGGCCATCTTACAAATGCCTCATCCAAGAAATATAAAGGAATTACAAGCCTTCCTGGGCAAAATCAACTTTCTAAGGAGATTTATCCCAAACCTGGCTGAACTAAGCAGATTGCTCAATAACATGCTTAAAAAGGATTCAAAAGTAAAATGGACAGTAGAGGCAAACCAAGCTTTTGAAGGTGTCAAGTTTTCCCTCACTCAAACCCCAGCCTTAACCAACCCTCAATTTGATAGGGAATTCATCATATTTTCTTTTTCTTCCCAACACACAATTGCTGTTGTTTTACTACAGAAAGATGACCAAGGAAATGAGAAACCCATTGCTTTCTTTAGTAAAGCTCTTAGAGATGCACCCCTCAAGTACCAGATCATGGAAAAACAATCATATGCTTTGGTTAAGGCTATTAAGGACTTTAGGATCTACATCCTATATTCCCATGTGATAGCCTATGTGCCAAGCTCAATTGTTAAAGACATACTTTCTCAAGAGAACTTAGAGGGTAGAAGAGGAAAATGGATTGCAAACATTCTAGAATTTTATATTGAAATAAAACCTACAAAACTTATAAAAGGGCAGGGCTTGGCCAAATTAATGTCTAAAACAAATTTCCAAGCCTTTGACATCAACCAACTAGACAGTGAACCGGAGCTGGCAACTCCAAAGATCAATGTAGCCTTTGAACAATCCCCCTGGTATTTTGATATCTGTTATGTGTTACAAAATCTGTGTGCTCCCCCGGGGCTATCCAGAACTAAGTGTAGGTTCCTAAAAATGAAATCTTTAAAATTGTGTGCTATAGAGGGAAATCTGCTTTGGAAAAACCATGAGGGTGTCCTATTAAACTGTTTGATTGAAAATGAGGCTAGCAAAATCATGAAAGAATTTCATGCAGGTGACTGTGGGGGACATTTGTATTGGAAGTCCACTGTGGATAAGATACTGAGAGCTGGATACTATTGGCCTGCTGTTTTCCCTGACATCAAGAAATTTACCACTTCATGTTGTAAATGTCAAGTATTTGAAGGAAAAAGACAGTTATTGCCACTTCCTCTAAGGCCTATTGCAACAGAGAGGCCATTTCAGCAATGGGGTTTGGATTTCATTGGAGAAATTAATCCCTCATCTTCAGGCCAAATAGATGGATTCTAACAGCTACAGACTACTTCGCTAAATGGATTGAGGCAATCCCATGCAGACAAGCAAATGATTCCACTATCATTCAGTTTCTTGAGACTAATATCCTTGCTAGATTTGGATGTCCTGACAAGATAATAGCAGACAATGCTACTACTTTCAGATCTAAGAAGATGGTCAGCTTCTGTCACAAATTCCACATTACTTTGGGCCATTCTACTGCATATTATCCCCAAGAAAATGGCCTTACAGAATCATCAAATAAAAGCCTGGTAAACATGATAAAGAAGGTGTTGGAAGAGAACAAAAAGAATTGGCATAAGAAACTTGTCAATGCCTTATGGGCAGATAGATTAACAACCAAGAGATCAATTGGGGTCAGCCCATATGAGTTAGTCTATGGATTAGAAGCCAAATTTCCTTCATCACTAGGTATCCCTGTTATGAAGCTACTTCAAGAAAGTCAAGCTGAGCCAAATGATATGCAGAGGAGGGTGAATCAAATTATATGCTTACAACAAACCAGAGACCAAGTTTATAACAGAGTTCAAATCCTACAAGAAAAGCTCAAGAAAGCTTTTGACAGAAGGAGCAAGGCTGAAGATTTCAACATGGGTGACAAAGTTCTCAAGTGGGATTCAAGAAGAGAAAACAAAGGAAAGCATGGAAAGTTTGATTCCTTTTGGAGAGGACTGTTTATCATCCAAGCAATACAAGGAAATAATACCTACTTTCTCAAAAACCTTGATGAAACTGATTTGGATGAAGGTCCTGTCAATGGCAGGATGCTGAAGCACTATTTTGATTACCTTCCATGAATACAGTATGGCTGCCCTTGTACATAATTTACTGTATATAGTGTTTTCTCTAAGTATGTGAATAACTTGATTTCAAGGATCTTGCATAAGCAGGAAAAGACTGGACTGCAGCAAGTGTTATAAATATGTCAGTCTACAATTTTGAGGGTTCAAGTATGAAAAGGTTCCGAGTTTTGAAGCAATAGCCAAGAGGCTAAGGCATGCTGACCTGTTGTTCTTGGTCTTTCAAAATAAAAACCATCCCCATGTGGAGCCACTGTTGGATACCTATACCAATAGGTTTCATGTTTCATGATTGGCAAATTCAAAT
>APFE031441743.1:0-25836 GCA_000404065.3 Pinus taeda
AATGTATTTATTTTATGTTCTAGATGGTTTAGATATTGAAAAAATTGAAAAAAAATGAAAAAAAAAGAATATTTTTGTTCCAAACGCTTTTTTCCCGCTTTTTTCCGCTTTTTTCCCGAATTTTCCGATTTTTTCATTTTTTTCCCCGCGCCGATTAAATCCCGCTCGCGCTTTTCACAACATTGGTTTAGACCTCCCTTTTTAGGTTGAGCTTCTCCCTCTTCAAAGTATTGGGGACACTTCCTCTAGCAGAAGACTTCAACTTCTTGCCAGTTCTTGAAGAGTTCCAGGAATTGCATTAAGCATTCCAGAGTTGGTGGTCATCCTTAAACCACCGCAGATTGTAGACCTCCCTTTTCGAGGTTGAAAGTCTCCCTCTCCAAAGCATTAGGGACACTTCCTCTAGCAGAAAATTTCATCTTCTTGCCAGTGTTGGAATAGTTCCGAGAACTACACTAAACATTACAATGTTGATGGTCATCCTTAAACCATCCCCTTATACCAACATTTCAGAGAGCACATTCAACCTAGTGTTTCCATGCATATTTTTGCACATTTTGTATTACATCTCTCTTCTTGGACTCATACACACCCCTTCGGCTTAAGGGGGGGATGTTAGACACCTAATCCTCTAAGGGTTGGTGTGGAAGCTGAACAATCAAATGGAGTCCAAGAGACCACTTGGAATATGAAACCAAGGGTCACTCCAATGTATTATAAATATGTATCATTGTGAATAATAATGCATTCAAGGCTTGTCCTTCACACTTTTGTCTTCACCATGGTTATGTTTAACATTTATATTATAGCTATGTTGCATGGGTTCCCGAATCCGGGGGTGGGGATCTCGAACCCGTCCTAGGTTCTCGAACCCAAGTACCGGATTCTTGTATGGGTGCTTCTGAGAAGAACCCATAAGAACCGGGTTCTTCTATGAAGAACGGGTTCTCTGTAAAAAAAAATTTGGGGTTCTTTTGGTCTTGACAGGTACGAAGAACCCTGATGATGGGTACTTGAACCCCAAATCGGGTCTTTGGAGTTCATTTAGTTTTTTTTGAAATTTTAAATATAATTAATGGCTCCCCCTAATATTCCAAGTAGCTAGTTCTGCATCTTTCGAGAGGAATTTGAGTACTTATGCCTTTATCCATTCAGTAAAGAGAAATAGGTTGGTCTCAAAGAAGGCAAAGAACTTAGTGTACATTCATAGCACACTTTGTCTCATATCTCAAAAAGATCTTGGTTACAAGGAGGGTCCTTTCAAGAGATGGGGCCAATACAATGATGCTCTGTGTGTGGGCGAGGAGATACAACTAGATGGCCTTATTGAGCTACCTCCCGTTGCTAAGGATGAGAAAGAGCCTCAAGATGAGAGTGATTCCTACTTGGAGAGCATGCTAATTGAAGATCTGAGTGATGTTGATGACATGGCTTGAAGAAGCCATTGTTCACTATTAGCTATTTTTATTTTAGTATTTTAAAATTTCCTAGTTTTTGTTTGGAGATGCCTTAAGGCAAATTTCGAATGTAGAATGACAATGGACATATATCATGATTCTTATTAATATGTAAACTCCAATTTGCACTTGATATAACACTAGAAATTTTGAAATTTCATTGTGAATGTTGAAATGTTCAAGATGCATGTGTAAATATTTAAAGTTTAAATCATAGTATTTTAGTTTTCTTGTTTAAAGTTGAAAATATAAAAAAACTCCTTATATTAATAATTTATAAAAATATATATTTATATAATATATAAAAATTATAAATAACCCCGACGAACTACGCACCCTGTTTCAGAGAATACGTCCCCTTCCCGCGACCCGTCCCGACCCACGTTCCTGCACATAGTATTATAGATATGTTATAAGTTATAAATTATAACTTAATTATATTTAATTTATATTAATTTAATTATGATATTTTATTTACATTATTTTAGAAATGTTATAACCTCTGAAATCAGATTTGTCCATTTTTGGTGAAGTGTCTGAATCCTATGAATCGGACACAATTCGAGGGAATTCGAATCCCAAAAATGGGACACCTGTTAAAACACATCGTGTCCCGATTTTGGGATTCAAATCCCGTAAAAGTGAAACCCGCGGGCTTTAAAACAACACATTCCTTTTTATTTTTTACCATTTCTCTCATTCCTTTTTGCAAACAGTGAGTTGTGGGTTTGATTTGAAGTGAAACCCGCGGGCTTTAAAACAACACATTCCTTTTTATTTTTTACCATTTCTCTCATTCCTTTTTGCAAATAGTGAGCTGTGGGTTTGCTACTAGAAGTTTGGAGCAAGGAGTTAAGGGTTTGGAGTGTTCAGCAAGGAGATTCAAGCACCAAGTAAGTGCATTTCATCTCTATTTTTTTGCATTTCTATTACAACAGTTTGTATATGCATTTCTTTTACAAATTTGTGCATGTTTTGTTTTTTTTTTACAATATTCATGGCTCAATCAAGGGAAATAGGTAGGGGGCAAAGGAAGGGGAAGAATGTCTCCATTGGAGATGCCCCTCCACCCCCAATATCATAAGAGTTTGCTGCAAGTAATGTTGAGGGAAGACTTTCTCCTAAAGACAACATTGAGAAGTATCCCTTGTGGAAATATCTCACAAGAGAGGATGGTCCAAGCACCAAGGGGAAGGGAGGAGACAATGTGCATTGGAGATGCAACTTTTGCCACAATACTTTTACATGCACATATTACCGTGTGAAAGGCCATTTAATGGCTTTACCAGGTTGTGGAGTTGGAGCTTTTAAATCTGTTCCTTTACAAAAGAGGAAAGAAATGGAAAAAGAGCTCACTGTTGGTATGGTGAATTTGGTTGCAAAATCAAGAAAAACCAAGAATGATGACCCCCTTCCATTTTTGAGGAAAGGCACCACCAAATTTCTATTTGAGAGTTCTATTGGGGGACAAACAACAAAAATAAAGGCAATTTTCACTTGGTCCAATGGACAAGATTTTTCAAAAAGAGAAACGGGAAGAGGTTGATCTCACCATTGCCTTATTTTTTCTATCAAAATTTCATATCATTTAATGTTGCACGCTCACCTCTATTTATTGAGATGTGTCAAGCTCTAACTCACAGGTCTCCATCATGGTATCTGCCTCCTAGTTTAGAGAAGCTTAGAACCACATTGTTGATGAAGGCAAAAAAAGAGGTGCAAAAATTGCTTGAGCCTATTAAAGCATCATTGCCAACCTCTGGGGTTAGCATTGTTTCTAATGGATGGATAGATCCAACATGACACCCACTCATCAACTTCATGGTGTCTTCCTTGAATGGTCCAATTTTTTTGAAAGAAGTGGATACACTTGGAGAATACAAGGATGCACAGTTTATGGGTGAGTTATTTATTAAAGTTATTGAAGATGTAGGTGTTGATTCTTGTGTGCAAATCATTACAGATAATGCACCTGTTTGCAAGGTTATTGGCATGATTTTGGAAGCTAAATATCCACAAGTGTTTTATTGTCCATTCATTGAACTTAGCACTGAAATCCATTGCTTTTGATGTGCGTTGGATTGGTAACATTATTGAGGATGCACGACATATCCGTAACTTCGTACAAAATCATACAAATGCGCTTACTATCTACAAGGAGTACAACAATCTATTGTTGTTGAAAATTGCTAATACACGGTTTGCCTCTTCATGTATCAAGTTGAAGAGGTTGAGGGAGGTCAAGACCGATCTTGGGGCCATGGTTATTTATGAGTTTTGGTCTTTTTGGAGAAAGACAGATCAAGTAGCCTCTAAAAGAGTGAAGGACATAGTGCTAGATGATGCTTGGTGGGAGAGGGTAGATCTAATTATTTAGATCATGGACCTTATTATTTCTTTGCTTCGATTTGCAGATACAGAGAAACCCATTCTAGGAGAGGTTTATGAGGGATGGGATTCCATGATTGAGTATGTGAAGAGCATTATTCTACAGAGTGAGTGCCTTGAGTACGAGATATCACCAGAGGCCGCTTGTGGTACTATACAGGACATTCTCGTCACAGATGGGACAAGAATTGCACACCTTTACATTGTTTGACTCACTCATTGAACCCAAAATAGTACAACCATGAGTGGCTGAATGGTGGACCTTCCTGTAGATTCCCTCCTCACATGGATGGTGAAATCTCACAGGGGAGAAAAGATGCTTTCAGGCGGGTTTTTCAAGATAGAGAATTGCTTGATGAGGTGGAGGATGCCTTTGCAGAGTTTTCCACTGGCACTGGTCGATTTGCAGGATATGATGTGATTAGAGACAGGGGGGCTAAGAAGCCCTATTCTTGGTGAGCAAATCTTGGGGCAACAAGCCCTTCTCTCCAGCAGTTCATGAGGCTCCTCTCTTAGGTGACTTTATCCTCTTGTTGCGAGAGGAATTGGAGCACATATGGGAATTTGTATAGTGTGAAGAAGAGCAAGCTTGAGCAGTCTAGGGCAGAGACAATGGTGTATGTGCACACCAACCTTTGTCTTATTTACAGGCACAGGGAAGAGTGGTTGAAGGGAAAGACAAAGATGTGGGATGTCTTTCTTGATGATATGGGTCTGGACAATAGTGTTGAGTTGGCATTGGCCAACATGGATCTCAATGATCTAGTGCTGGAGCTTGTTAGATTTGATAACAGTGATGTTGTAGAGGGGTCATCCTCCACACCAACAGAAGTAGAGGTGACTATGGATACAAAGGAGGAGGAGGATGTAGAGGAGAGCATTGGTGACCATGATGATGAGGACATTGATGCTGATTCTGATGATGACTATGAGGATTGATGACTCATGAGTCGTGGGCTACCTACTGCCTTGAGGCATGTATACGTGTAGTTGTTTTATATTTTCTATTTCTATTTGCCATTGGCATTGCACTACCTTGTAACACATTTTGATTTGATGACTTAATGAGAAAACTACAACTGTCAGTGTCGTTATTTTACTATCTCATCTTTCTCCTATTGGATCATTGATGAATTGAATATGTATTATGATTTATCATTTATAAATTTAGAATTTATTATCATTGATTTATGATTTATATCACAGTGACATGTATTTGAATTTTGTATGTACTATGCATGCTATAATGTTACTAACTTACTTTGTAAATAGTAAAACTAACATCTAGATGAAGATCTATGTTTGAAATCAAAGAATTTGTATAATTAATGAGCATTTGTGTAAGAAATATCTAATTTTAAAATAATATATATCTATATATTATATATAAGATTTTTTTTAGAATAAAAATAAATATTATAACGAATCTACGTGTCTTGTTCCGGGGGTCAACGTGTTCGAATCTGACACTCGAAACCCCGTATCCTATTGAATCCCGAATCCTTGTGTCAGGTTACTTAGGTTATAACTTTATAAAGTAATTTTTTGTGTATGTAAGTTAATTATTCAAAATATGTGAAATTTGTTATTTTATTGTACATATATTATAAATGAATTATAAAAAGCTATTAATTTGTTTGTAAACATTTTAAAGTTTTAAATTATAACTTTTATATATTACAAGCTTAATATTTAATTCATATAAAGTAATAAGTTTATTAAATTATTATTATTTATCAGTTGAATAGTTTTTTAATATATTTTAAGTTTATAATTTAACTTTCAAAAAATAACTAATGCTACTTTAATTATTAAGTATTATTATTTATACATTTTTCCATGAAATGCATGGACACAACATGTAAACTTTATCATTGTTGATGGGTGGGAATCACAATAAATTTGAAGACATCGATTATAGACATATTAAAATTTCATAGAGGCAACTAATCCAAGGAGTTGATGCCATTCGGAAATCGTTATGACTCAACTGTCTCAACCTCTCAAGCTAATCCATTAAACCACAATATCAATGTTATATATTATAAATGTAAATATACTTTATCTATTGAAACATTTATTATAAAAGTATATTTATATTGGTTGTAATTGCCATTTTCTTTCCATATCCGAATCTTGGCTTTTCAAAAACCTAGCGGATACGTATCTGAATCCGTATTCGTATCCGAATTCGAATCCTGGTAACTTAGCCCTTGGGGATGGGAAAAGCTTAGTAGGGTTGTTTACCTAATCACCCTTAACATAAGTGAGGCAACTTGTTTATTGGTGTTGATCTAGATAGAAATTTGAAGGTGAGTTTTGTGAAAAGTATTTTTGTGCTACTAACATTAAATGTGGTCCATTATGATGCTTTAATGGTTTCATGTCCCTAATGAAATTGTCCTTGATCTTGAGAGGTTTTGTTCATGTGGTATCACACATGCAATAGAGATCCCTTGAGGGATAACTTGACTCATTAGCACCTTTCATGTGGTTCTTTGTCCCATTTTCAAAGTAGTCATGATTTTGTGTCCCCAACGTTTCCCCTCTAGAGATGAGCATTAGTCCTTGAGCAACTTCCACATGCTTATACGCTTCATGATGTTCCTCTAGATGCTGAAACACTGACACCATCGGTGACTTGAACAATGACGATGAGCGAATTTAATAAAAGACTGGACAATTTTGAGAAGAGTTTCAACTAGAGCGATGAGAAAGTTATGAAGCTACAAGAGAAAATAGAGAGTCTAGATAATTAACTCATGCAAAATTATAGTGCCATTCAGAAAGACCAAGCAGACTTACAAAATTTGGTTGATCGTAATCACAATCAAGTGATGAGTATGTTGGGCCATATCTTTCAATCAAAGAATAACACAACTGCTCAACAACAAGATTCTTCAAATATGTCAAATCCATCAAGCTGACATCGCATTCCCGAATCTCCGCATTCGTCTACGATACCTGAACCAGATGGTAATGATTCGCAAAGCTCAAGTTGTCGAAATTTGATGGTAATGAGAAAAACAGTGTAGGATGGTTGAATAACGCAGAGGAGTATTTTGAGATTTACAATATTGACAATTGTAGGTTTTAACCTCATACAAAAATTCCCTGCATATAGATTCTAAAAACAGATAATAAACAATGGTGAGAGCATAAAACATAAAACAGATATACACAGAAATTTTCCCTTGGATCCCAAAACCGGGACCACTAGATTGATTTTTTATTATATTCCTTTCAATGTTACAATACATATATATACATGGCGAAGCATCCATAAACTCCAATCCATTAACCCTGGATTAGAACATAGCCGTAGTTCCCTTGACAGGATCTACAAAATACCATGGACAGAAAGACATCATGCCCAAAACCATGTGTGAAATCCATTGCGCAAAGCCATAGGTAGGTCCGCCCACCTAATATAGGGTCCAATTTTTTTTTCTTGGGGCGTTGCCCTGGACCCCGCGCAGGGGGGCTACCACCTTCCTGCATACCCACCAACAAGGGGGGAAGCCACGCCCCTGTGAACCCTATGCTGCACCTAGCGCACTGTACAAGGCGAGCTTCCGCCCCCCCCATGATCCCCCCTGTGTGGGGTAGTTGTGGAAAGAATATAATGCAAACCCAACGACAATGATGATCAAAAAATCATGCTTGCATCCATACAACTTAAGGGCGATGTATATAATTGGTACATGTGGTGGAAGAAGTCAGCATATGCAAGCAATTGGAGTAAACTCAAAGACAATTTCTTTAAATGGTTATATGGAATTAAGAGAGGAGTTCTTCACAGAACTCACTAGAGTACAGTTAAAGGGAAATGTGGACGAGTACATTAGAGAATGGGAAACATGAGCTACGCAAGTCCTTGAGTTATCAAAAAAATGCCTTATTCAATCATACATCACTGGACTTAAACCATATGTCCAGGATGAAGTTAAGCTTCATGATGTTACATCTATGGAAGAAGCGATACAAAAAACAAAAGCTGCAGAATTTTTTTCGAAAGAATACCATTGTTGAAAGTTGAAAAAGTATATTCAAGACGAAGGATTCCCGAAACTTCTGACATGGAGAATACAAAGTATGTTCCATCTCATCTACGAGGAGGAAAATCTAATCTGGAGATGCAAAGAATAAAAGAAGGTAAGCGCAAATGTTGTGGCAAAAAATGGGACCCCAGGCACAAACGTTTTAAGGGAAATAATACCAAGAACTTATATAAATAGGAAGCAAAAGACTCAAATATTGAAGAATCAAACATAGAAGAAGTTGAATATTCTCAACAATTTTACCTAGACTCAAACAACAAAAATGTTCCACAAGTATCTTTATCAGCCATGACAGGAATTGCCCCAACCCCAGACCTTAAAGTTAAAAGGGCATATCAGAAAAAACACTGTAATGGTTTTAATTGATACAGGAAGCACTCACAATTTTTTGGATTCATTTCTTGAAAAAAGGCTCAACATTTTCACATACCCAATGCCTAATATGAAAGTGATGGTAGCAGATGGAAAGAAAATCAAAATAGGAAAATGCCATAAGGTTAAATTGCAGATCCAGGATTACAATTTAGAATCCCCATTTTACACCGTACCGCTTGGAGGAGTGGATGTGGTCCTAAGCGTCCAGTGGCTACAAACCTTAATCACTAACTCTGCCAACCATCAAAAACAATTTATAAAGTTCAAATGGGAAGGACAGATATATAAGTTATATGGTTTTCAACCACCTCAAAATCAAATTGTATCATCCCATCAGAAGGTGAAGTTGATCCGAAAAGGAGCACAACATATATAGTGCAATGTCATCAGATGGAAATGTTGGCTTCGAAATTGATTAATGAAGTTCTGCTTGAGGTTCAGGAGTTAATTCAAAAACACAAGAAAGTATTCCAAAATCTTGCCCTGCAGATGCCTCTTGAAAGAACATATGTCAAATTGCACCTATACTACTGTATTTATTCCAAACTTAGACAACAATGATGTTAAATGCACAATAGTGGAGGAAAACAATAGATTTCATCATCACACCAATAGTTCACAACAACCACAAATTTACATTCTCACTTTTACTATTTGTCCACCAACAGTCCTGGTTGTACAACATTTATCAATTCATAAACAGTGAGTCTTCTATTGCACACTGCAACACCTTACACCAGAATTATAACCATAGTCAAAGCACACCAACAACCAGTTTACAAGTTATCCTTGCTAACCAGGAAATTCCGTTTGGATTCTTTGCTGTCCAATGTCCTCCTCCTTGACCAATCCACTGCCCCAAAATAGGCTTTCTTCTGGCAGTGTGAAGATTTTGCTGCCCTGAGATTGCCCTAGCAGAATCCTGTGTCAAGATATTTCCCTGAAATAGTTTTCATGCTGCAAGAAGGGTTACTTGTGATCCAAAATAAGGCTATCGCCACCTCAACAGCCACCGAGCTGCTCCTTGAATTGATTTTCCACGGAAACCCTTCCTCGCTGCCACAAAGGTAACTCAGAGGGCTTGTGATGTCAAAAGGAGGGTTCTGCTGCCCTAGAAATGCCCTAGCCAATCCTCAATACAACATAACAATTGCTCTGGAACTTAGTTAAGGGCTGTGCTGCCCTAGAGATAACACACAAGATGATCTCTTACCTTGATCAGATGAGGGTTCACTGCCCCAGAATGGCCTCCATCAGGTTCTGTGAGCGATTCATTATCCCAGATGAGATTTGTTGCTCGAAAGTGGAAACTATACCCTGCTGCCCTGGATAAGAGTCTCATTCTGGATCGCTGTCTTAGACAGATGCCTTAGGATGCTTTGTTGCCTTGGACAGAAGTCCAAATCTATGTTGCTGCCCTACCTCAGAATGTCTGCTAAAGCCAATAATCTCATAGAAATCTCCTTGCTTGCCAAAAAGACCAGATAAAAGTGCTCGAGGAAATTATGCCAAACAGTGGAGATAAAGAGAGGGTATTGGCTAGGGTGGGATCATCACCATTGAAACCAATCAAAGGAAAAAAGGGGGTCTTAAAACCCTCAGAGACGCAACTCACAAAAAAGAAATATCCAATCAACCATGATGAGAATAAGGATTCTACTCTCTCATTTCTAGACTCCCTTTGCGGTCTCTTCTCCTTATTTTAATTTAATGGGTTACAAGTTTCTATCTACTTAGCCCCAATTCTGGCTTCCTTCACAACTTTTTTGGTCCCAATTGCCCCAATTTCCCAATGTTGCCCCAAAAGCAATGGATAATGGGTTTCCCCCTTTACCGTTGACTATAGCCTACGAGGTTGGATAGGCTACTGCGTGCTCCCTGGGGCAATTAATCAGTAGGGAACATTATAGTCCCCCCTTCCCAATATTGCTTGCTCTGAAACAATTGTGAGTTTGGGTGCTGCAAAATTTGCCCCCTTGCTTTGAAGAATTGAGGACTTCTCAATTGACGCATATCCCTTCCTCTGATCACTTTCAAAATATCCATCTCCCTCCAGAATAAGTGATATATCAGTCCCTGGCTCTTTTCCGTATTCCAATATTTGCTTTAGATCAACATGCATAGATATAGAACAATATTTTGATAATTTAAGCATTTGCATATTTATGTCTGCTAGAAAGTTAGGTATGCAAATTACGGGCTGCATAGCAAGGCAATCTTCAAACCAGGATGTTGTTCTGTTGACCAAAATTCTGTTCCTCTTGTCGGATACCCAAGAAAGCATTTTGTCAGGTAGTCTAGACCCCAATTTTGGCTTTACAGCACATATACTTTCCATATATTGTACTGGTTTTGACATCCTATGTCCGAATGGGGTCTCAATTGGCACTCCAATTTTACTGCTTCTTCGTGTATCTGGTATGTACAAAACTGAATCCCCTGGAATTGCTATAATTCCATACTTAGGCATAATCAACATTCCATGCACTCCAATGGCTTCCACAGTACTGGGTGAAGGAGAATCCCAGAGAATGCAGAGCACAATACCGCCCTCCATCTTCAGTTCATCTTGTGCCTTTGAAACCTTGAGGAAGAGCAGTGAGTTCACAATAAAAGAGTCAGTTCACAGGGCTACAGCCTTCTATCATAGATAAAAGAACATACTCTCTGTCATCTGTCTTTTCAGACTCAATTGTCCACTTCGGCTGTTCTGAATCTTTCCAGCAGCGAATATTTTTAGATTGATTGGTGCCCAAGAAATGGTGAAATGGTTGATGATCAATATTGATATCCGTTTTTGTTCTTGCATCTGTCCCATCTCCTTCTTTGGGGCTTGGGTAACGAGTGTAAGAAAACCCTTTGTTGTCATTAGTCCAAGTAATTGAAGAAAATTTCACCCATGAAAGGACATTGGGTTCCATACTCTTATCTGCCATCCTTATAACCTTGTTGTTCAACCAGTCACTGCCATTGGTACTCAAGCCAACAGCCAAGAATTCCACATTTTCACTGACTCCAGAGAAACTTACTGCTACTGTTCCATCTTCCTTCAGCGTATTAGGGTCACACAAGACCTGTGCTTTTGCTTCCAATGTATCCTGATTATAAAGAATACACTGATCTTGAAGCCCAGTGTTGGAGAAATAAGAGTAACTATTGCTAAATTTGAATGGACAGTCATATTGAGGGTGGTCATATAGGGCTGTGATGTTCTTACTCAGTTCACTAGTTTTCAGCAAGGATTCAGTTAAGGCCACTTGCCTCTCAACACAATCTTCGAAGTCCTTTGAATCAGGATCTTCCAACCTTCATTGAAATTCATTTCCAGGCTTGTCCTCGCTCTGGGGTAATCCAAGTGTTGCCTCCCCTTTTTGGTGTTCTCATCGTGCTGTAGCAGTCCTACAGGAGTGCGCATGGGCTTGTTCCGTTGACATGTTATGCATCCCTTCGTGTGCGTCAACACAGCACCATTGAAGCCCTCCCATGAAAACTTTTGTCTGCTCTAATTTAATTGTAATTAATTGAGAAAAGTGAGAATTCTCTAAAACCTCACACAGATTGACTTGGAGATGATCTGAACCATCAATTAAGATTTAATTGTGGCCGACTGAAGATTATAAGAAGAGGTCGATGGGTAGATGGAAAACACATCAGTACAGATACTCAGTGGCCCAGGCAGTTCAAATGCCTAGTTGCAGGAGTGATTCAATAGTGGAGATTGAGCTAGGAGGCAAGTAGCGGGTGGCAGGAGAGGTCAGCAGTGATCTGGAGGAAGTTTTCCAGTTCTGGAGAGTCAGAAAGAGGAGGCCAAAATTTTTCTCCAGGAAGCAGTTGTAATTTTCCCGGGAAATTAATTGCCTAAGGGATGAAACAACCAATCATCCCCATAGTCTACAGTCGTCAATAAAGGGAAAAGCCCCCAAAATTTCCAATTCTGGGTGAGTTTTGGGGCAGCTGGGCAAAGAAACCCAAATTTGGGTTTGAAGTGAAATTTACTCAACCATTTATGAAGATGAAGCCCCTCAAGAAAGTCTAAGTAAAGGAAGATTGAGTTCATTTGGGATCATGGGATTGGATCATTTAATCTCTCTTTTCTTGAGCCCGAGGCTCTGAGGGTTTTAAGACCCCCTTTTTTCCTATAAATTTTGGTGGTGAAAGCTTCCACTCTAGCTGATAATTTATTTTCTCTTTCACTTTTGTTTTTTTCCATTCTGTTCTGGCACAGGTCATTGAAGCAGTTTGGGTTTTATTGAAGATCACCTATTCCTTGCTCGAGCACAATGTATATCATGGAACAGTTCTGATCTATTTTGGCACATTGAAGGAGTTCTCTATTTTAGTTGAAAGGTTTGATTGAAGCTTTTTAAGGACAGTCAACTCGGTATGGTGTCTGGCTTTAACATTGAAAAGTTCGTGGGTTTCTTGCTGTTGTGATGTTTCATAACATCGAACCAGAAAATAACAAAGATCAGTGAGTCAGGTTTTAAATAATCCAATTAGGACAACATCCTGTGCATGACGAGTCATCTATGTGACAGAACAAAATGTGGACCATTTGGAAGCAACTGTGTGTGGATTTGAACGGAAGGCAAAGCTTCTGGTTAAAGTTCCATTTGCGAATTCCGCTCCTGAAGCCCGTTAAGGAACACCAGTTGTACGCAATTGGTGGTGTGCTGCGCGTCTGTCAGCAGACTTTTTATCTGGTGGGTCCTGTCTCAGTTGTAGCAGCAGAAGAGTGGCTTAGTGGAGGAAGGGTTGAGCTGCGAAATTTGTTGACCAAAAGTAATCGCGGAAAAGTTGGACAAGGGATTTACGTGATCGTAGTTGCAGAAGGGTCAGAAGACCACAGGTCGACACCCTGAGACAGTCATGAAGAAGCTACAAGTTAAGGTAGGGTCAAATTCCTGTTTGCGAGAACCTTTGTGACGAAATTGTTCCTCATCTCCTGAAAGTCCGAGGGTCTGAGCAAATTAGATATTATTCCTGTAAGGGTTCTTAATAGTTGTATGCGGAATGTGCTAGAAAATTCAAAGGATATAAAATGTGTGATGTTGGCCTATATATCGTTCAGTAGTGCATTGAACCTAGAACTAGATCTTTGATCATAGAATCTTAATACAATTTGATTGATTTAGGAACATCAGCATTGTTGTGAATGGGTAGTAATTGTTGAATTATGTTTGGACGTGGAATCATTGAACAATAATGTTACACTGTTGAGACGATGATATTGTGTAAAGCCGACACTGTTTGTTGAAAGAAAAATTATCTGCCAAGTTAAATTGTTGCACAAAGGAAGAAATTGATTGCAAACCTAGTGAAACCCTAGAAATAATTACCCAAGCACACTACAGTGTATCAGAGCAGAGATCCTGCCAGCCCTGGTGATTCTTAAGAATGGAACTGCCAGAAGCTAATTTTTGGCTCAGGTATGCGGAATCTTGGAGAAAGATGGAAGAACAACAAACAGAAGCTTTGAAAGACATGGAAGAACAGCGAGTAGAAAATATCAACCTTCTGCAAGAATGGAACAGAAGACTAGAAGAATATAACAAAATACGCGAGCATATGAGAAAGAAAAGTTGAGATGACTTCTGTAATAGTGGAAAAAGAAACAAATCAAATGATGCTGACCATAAGCCCGAACATGAAAAACAATGTGTAAGAAAAGTTGAAACCAAAGCATGGACGTAGCTGTATCCTCCAAAAGAAAATGAATGCAATCATCCAGACTTATTTGAAAGAAAATATGTGATTGATGAAAATCTGTGGAACAAAGACCAAGATTGTCAACCAACCACTCCTGGAGAAATGTGAGACTGAGGCATCTACCCAGTATATTATATCAAACTCAATGGAGGTCAGATCGAAGCAAGATGCAAGCAATAATGAAGCAGGGACACAAGATAAAAATTATGAAAGCCATGACACGTCACCAGAAGATTAGGGAGTTGGCAACAATGAAAATGACATCCCTGAGGATCTGACCAAAGAGGATGCATACACTGATTCTACAAGGGTACAATCACAAACAGAGGAAGAATTTCTTTCTGAAGATATGGAAGTGGAAGATCCTTCAAATTCACAAATAAATGAGGAAGAGCAACCTGGCTCCGATCTGAATGATAAAATTATTTGAAAACAAGGTCAAAAGGGACAAGGAACATTCAGTTTTAGAAGGTTTTGATATGAACGCTGGCAAGCAAGGTATGGAAACATAGCAGTTTTTCCGGGGAGATACCATCCTTGTTAGAGGTAAAAAGAGGAAGGATACAGTCTCCATTGTTCTGGTTAATGATACGTGTGAAGAGCATAATCAGAATGCACAAAGCTGTTGGAGGTGCAAAATGCACACCTTTGTAAGTTGTTACAACTAAGTGTTTAAATTGTTATGCATCAGAGGCGTTACAGAAGCCTGATGATACCTTAGTTCCAGCAGCAACGGATAATTTTGTTGGAGTACAGTCTACTGTGAGCCAGGATCCAGACGCCCATCTCCAGGAAATTTCACAGGTGTCAACTTTGGTTAAATTGATGCCAGATTGGATGTACAATAATTTTCCTGTGTTTTATGCTTTAGTTCTCATATGGGAATCAAGTTCTAGAGAAGGCCGCACATGTCATGAACAAGGTCTCAGCTTGAAACAGGAGAAGATTGCAAATTCTGGAGGAATAGAAGCAGCAGTGAACCATCTCACAGATGGAACTGAGATGAAGAACCCAGCAGGTTCATTGCTACCAGAGCTTTCAAAGTCTCCTCAACTATGTCAACTTATAGGGAAGACTCAAAATTCCATTCCTTTGTTGATTTCCATGTCCAACGGTCCACATGCAGAAAATTCAAAAGAGGTATTGATGAACTTATCGGGGGTGGATGCCAATATCATAGAAATGTCAGAAAACCATTATTATGACCCGTTGGTTCACCAGCTTGTCCAAGGATTTGTCCAAACACAATCATTTCTTGCAAATGAATTCTTCAAAATAGAGCATATAGATTGTGGTAAAGCTGCTGAAATTGATGGAGGCATCATCCCTCCTCTTCTCCGAATGATATCATAGAATAATCCAGAATCGATGTCTATTCATCTTTCTGCTCTTCAATATTTTTAAAGAATGGAAGAAAATTGTGTTTACATTCTTGATGAAAATGCAACATCTCTTCTATTCTGGCTCATTTTTTTGGCATCATTGAAAATTGACTCAAGAGAGCATGTGGCTGAGACCCTGGCTAATTTAGCCAGAACATCATCTAGAAGGGTGAAAATCCATCGTGATCTGAGGACATTGGCTTCCGAAGAGAATATCAATAAAATTCTAGAGTCTTTAAGTTTGGCAAGGCCTTCTTTGAAAGTTTATTTTCTTCATATACTTTTGAGTCTGGCCTCTAAGAGTTCGACTGTCCTGCTTCGTGTGAGAATTGCAAGTACTGTTAACATTTCTGTGTGATCCAAATTTTGATGTCCCCCTATTTCTGATGAAGATGCTCTCCTGTCTAGCAGAAGATGGGGGAGAATATGAACTTGCAAGAAATCTAGGAGAAATCCACATCAAGGATTTGGTGGCCAGAATATCAAATGTAGATCAAGAAGAAGAGAGGGCTCGATCTGTAGACATCCTATGTTATCTTCAAAAACTGATAGATGGATTGGCAATGCGCTTCTAGAAGCAGGTGCTTTGGGTGCAATAGTTGACTTGCTTTCTTCAGGAGAACCAAGCAATTACAAAGTCAGTGAAGGCACCCTAATAGAGAATACTCTTGGAGTGTTGTTACATTTCACCCAAGTCACCTGACACAGGGATTTGGGGTGCGATGATTCGAGTGTTGGATACAGACACATTGACCCCCTGGAATAGGACACGTTTGGATATCTATATATATATATATATATATATTAAAATTCCTCTCGCAACAAGAGGATGAAGTCACCTGAGAGAGGAGCCTCATGGCTAATTGCTGTAGAGGAGGGCTTGTTGCCCAATGATTTGCCCACCAAGAATAGGGCTTCTTAGCCCCCCTGTCTCTAATCAGATCATATCCTGCAAATCGACTAGTGCTAGTGGAAAACTCTGGAAAGGCATCCTCCACCTCATCAAGGGATGCTCGATCTTGAAAAACTCGTCTAAATGCATCTTTCCTCCCTTGTGAGATTTCACCACCCATGTGAGGAGGGAATCTGTAGGAAGGTCCACCGTACAACCAGTGATGGCTGTAGTATTTTGGGTTCAATGAGTGAGCCAAACAATGTAAAGGTGTGCAATTCTTGTCCTATCTGCTGATAAGAATATCTTGTATAGTGGTTAAGAAGGCTTTTGATGATGTCCCATATTCGGGGCACTCACTCTGTAAAATAATGCTCCTCACAGACTCAATCATGGAATCCCATCCCTCACAAACCTCTCCTAAGTTGGGTTGGTTTGTATCTACAAATCAAAGCAAAGAAATGATAGGGTCCATGATCTGAATAAGTAGATCTACCCTCTCCCACCAAGCATCATCTAACAATGTGTTCTTCACTCATTTAGAGGCTACTTGATCTGTCTTTCTCCAAAAAGACCAAAACTCTGAAATAACCATGTCCCCAAGAGCGGCCTTGACCTTCCTCAACCTCTTCAACATGATGAATGAAGAGGCAAATCATGTATCCACAATCTTCAACAATGATAGATTGCTGTACTCATAGTTTGTGAGGACATTTGTATGATTTTCTACAAAGTTACGGATATGCCGTGCATCCTCAATAATGTTACTAATCCAAAGCACATTAGAAGCAACAGATTTCAGTGCTAAGTTCAATGAATGGACAATGCAAGGTGTCCAAAACACTTGTGGATATTTAGCTTTCACAATCATGCCAGTAGCCTTGCAAATAGGTGCATTATCTGTAATGACTTGCGCACAAGAATCAACACCTATATCTTCCATAACTCTAATAAACAACTCACCCATATATTGTGCATCCTTGTATTGTCCAAGTGCATCCACTGCTTTCAAGAAAACTGGACCATTCAAGAAAGACATGATGAAGTTGATGATTGGGTGCCGTGCTGGATCTGTCCATCCATCAGAAACAATGCTAACCCCATATGTTGGTCATGATGCTTTAATAGGCTCAGGCATTTTTTCCACCTCTTTTTCTGCTTTCATCAACAATGTGGTTCTAAGCTTCTCTGACCCAAGAGGCACATACCTTGATGGAGTCCCTTGAGTTAGAGGTCGACACATCTCAATAATAGAGGTGAGCGTGCAACATTAAAGGATATGAAGTTTTGATAGAAAAAAAGGCAATGGTGAGATCAAGCTCCTCTTTTCTCCTTCTGAAAAATCTTGTCCACTGGACCAAGTGAAATTGCCTTTCTTTTTGCCGCTTGTCCCCCACTGGAACACTCAAATGGGAATTTGTAGCTACTTTTCCTCAAGAATGGAAGGGGGTCATCATTCTTGGTTTTTTTATTTTTATTTTGCAGCCACATTTGCCATACAAACATTGGACTCTCTTAGCATTTCTTTCCTCTTTGGTAAAGACACATTTGTACAAGCTTCAATTCCATAACCTGGTAAAGCCAACAAATGACCTTACACACAAAAATATGTGCTTATGAAAGTATTGTGGCAATAGCTACATTTCCAACTTGCATTGCCTCCTCCCTTCACCTTGGTGGGTGGCCCTTGCTCTCTTGTGACATATTTCCACAAGGGATATTTGTTACCTTGAGGAGGAAGTCTTCCCTCAACATTTGAAGCTACTATTGCAGCCCCACTTTCAATAGAGGGAACACTTGCAGACCTTGATGAAATTAGGGGAGGAGGGGCATCTCCAATGGGGACATTCTTCTCCTTCCTTTGCCCCTTCCCTGTTGTCCTTGATTGGGCCATGAATGTTGTAAAAAAATAAACAAATAATGCACAAATTTGTAAAAGAAATGCAAATGCAAACTGCTGTAATAAAAATGCAAAAAACAAAAGAGAGAATGCACTTACCTGTTGCTTGAATCTCCTTGAAAATGCTCCCACAACCTTCGCTCCTTGCTCCCAAACACCCACAACAAACTCACAACAAACTAAATAGGTGAATGTGCAAATAGAAAGGCAAAAACTGCCTTTATAATGCCTCGCGACATCCCTTTTTTCGGATTTGAATCCAAAAATCGAGATTCGTCATCTCTCATCAGGACACGATGAATCTCGATTTTCGAATCAAGACACGACGAATCCCAATTTTTTGATTCGAATATGCCCGAATCGTGTCCAATTTGCCGGATTTAGGACATGATGAGCCTGGGGGACGAATTTGGTTTCATAGCATTTCACCAGTCCTTCAAATTTGGGTATTCAGACAAAAGTATTAGAACTTGGTACAATCTCTTTGCTTGTTCGTTTTCTTTTAACAAGTTCCTCCCTTTTAAAGAAGAGGCTTGCAATTGCCCTCAGGGATATTTCAGAGAATGCAATGAATACAAGGATTGTTATACAAGCTAAAAGTAAAATCCTTTGCTATGCTTATAGTTGATTGACAAGTCCTGATCATGAAGATTTTTGTCCTGTACACAAGAGGACTTGTGACAAGGGAGCATCATCATTTTGCTTGGTCAATGCAGGAGTAGCTATTTTGAGATCTCTGCCAACATTGAGTATGTTAACATCAGATACTGGTGCTGGGGCCATTGATGACCAGGAGAATGACAGTGTTTTGATTGTTGGGGAACTAAATGCAACCCTTGATCCATTATGGCGAGGATTGAGTAGTTGTATAATTGAAATTGACTTGCAATTGAGAAATATTTCTGATTTTTCTTTTGTGTCAAATAGAAATGTTGCAGCAACTCCCATGGCACCACCTCTTCCTCTAGGTACAAAAAGGGTTTTGCTGTTTATAGAAGGATTTTATGTTTTATGTGAAGTTGTAGCTAGGACCTACTGCTGTGCAACATGATCCTAATGATGCTTGTTCGAGTGGTGTTACACAACATAGAAGAGCAAAGGTGGGTATGACATTTGTAAACATTGTTGAAAAGCATCGACGACTTTTGAATACTTTTGTACGGCAAAATCCAGGGTTATTAGAGAAGTCTCTTTCTCTTATGCAAAAGACACTTCATGTAATTGACTTTGCCAACAAGCGATCATTTTTATGCTCTCGGATTAAAAAACACATTGGGTAGCAACGGAAGTTGTCATTTCTTGAGGGAAAACAATGCTGAGAAGGGGGTCTGTAATGTTCTTGTGAATTTAATTTCCCAAGGGGTGAAATAGCCTGTCATCCCCGTTTGCTACAACCCTTAATAAAGGGGGAAACCCCAAAATTTCCAATTTTGGGCGAGTTTTGGGCAACTGGGCAAAGAAACACAAATTTGGGGTTTGAAGTAAAATTTACTCAACCATTTATGAAGATGAAGCCCTTGAAGGAAGTCTATAAGTAAATCAGGATTACGTTCATTTGGGATCAGGGGATTGGATCATTTAATCTCTGTTTTCTTGAGCCTGAGGGTTTGAGGGTTTTAAGACCCCTTTTTTCCTATCAATTTTGGTGGTGGAAGATTCCACCATATTTGATAATTTATTCTTTCATTTTTTTTCCATTCTTTTATGCCAAAGGTCATTTAAGCAGTTTGGGTTTTATGGAAGAGTGCCTATTCCCTGCTCGAGCACAGTGTATTTCATGGAACAATTCTGATCAATTTTGGCACATTGACTTTAACATTCAAAAACTCGTGGGTTTCTCGACTGTTGTGATGTTCCATAACACAACCAACAAATAAAAAAGATTAGCGAGTCAGGGTTTAAATAATCCAATTAGGACGCCCTGTGCACGACGAGTCATCTATGTGACGAAACGAAGCGTGGACCATTTGGAAGCAGCCGAGTGTGGATTTGAATGGAAGGCAAAGTTTCCAGTTAAAGTTCCATTTGCGAATTCTGCTTCTCAAGCTTGTATAGGAACGCCGATTGTGTACGCAATTGGTGGTGTGTTGCGTGTTTGTTAATAGACTTTTTTTTTTTGTTTGTTTGTTTCGGTGGGTCCCATCTTAGTTGTAGCAGCAGAAGATTTGCTTAGCGATGGAAGGGTTAAGCCACAAAATTTGTTGACCAAAAGTAACCTCAGAAAGGTTGAATGAGGGATTTCCATGATAATAGTTGCGGAAGGGTCAGAAGACCATAGGTCGACACCTTGAGATAGACGTGAAGAAGCTACAGGTTGAGGTAGGGTCGAATTCTTGTTTGCGAGAACCTTTGTGACAAAATTGTTCCTCATCTTTGGAAGGTACGAGGGTCTGAACATAATATTCCTGTAAGGGTTCTTAATAGTTGTTGGCGGAATTCCGTGTTAGCAAATTCAAAGGATATAAAATGTGTGATATGGCCTATATATTGTTCAGTAGTGTATTGAACCTAGAAATAGATTTTTGATCATAGAATCTTAATACAATTTGATTGAACTAGGAACATCAACATTGTTGTGAATGGGCAGTAATTGTTGAATTATGTTGGACGTGGAATTGTTGAACAATATTGTTACATTGTTGAGACGAAGATATTGTGTAAAGTCGACACTATTTGTTGAAAGAAAAATTATCTGCTAAGTTAAATTTTTGCACAAAGGAAGAAATTGATTGAAAACCTAGTGATATACTAGAAATAATTAGCCTAGCACACTACAACAACGCAGGGACTATGCAATTGCTTCAACAAAGCAGTTTGATTTGACTGAATGGGAGGATGTTTTCAGTTTAGAGGCCAGGTATATTTTCTAGAGGGCTGGAGAAGCATTTTCCCAGATAGCAGCAGACAGGACAACTTGATTGGCAGTAGTTCAAGGCTGAGTGTGAGAGGGTTTGTGCTAGGGTGACACATGGCCTGCATAGAGCAGGTGGATGGCTTTTCAGAGTGAAGTGCCGAGATTGTTTAGACTCTAGAGAGGGTAAAAACCCTTATTATATTTTTGTCAGTGTTTCTCTTGGGAAGAATCGCCAATTTGGCAACATTTTATTGTACTTAGAATTTCTGTTGTATAATAATAATATACACCCTCAGCGGTTGCAACCAGTTCTCCCACATTGGGTTTTTTTAGGGACTTTTGTCCAAAAATAACAGTGTCACAATTTCTATGTTGCTAGCATTTCTCATTTTCGAACGATTTTATTTTCTATAGTATTTTATTTGTGAAGATTGTAGTGTGATTAATTCATTATTGCCGTAGCAATAAACTGCATAATTAATTTTACAATTATAAGAATTAATTCCAGTTTCTGTAATAGAAATTTTGTAGAAATTTTCACATGGTGTTAGAGCGAGTTTGATAGATCAGAAAGTTAGAGGCAAAGAAAGGCAAATTCACTGTTCAGAGGGAGCAACAAGACGATTTTTCTGGGGTTGCGTAATGGCTAGCCAGGGAGTGCGAATTGCTAGGCAAGGGTTTGATTTTCCAGTTGTAGTTGTAGGAAAGCTCGATTTTTCTCTGAAATAGTGATTCCAACAGGTAGAGGGAGCAACAACAACTCAGTATTTTGATTTCACTGAACAAATTTCTTGTTTGGGCGTAGAAGGGTTTTTGCAGCAGTTTGCTAGAGTAGAATCAACGTCAGTGGAAGAGAAATAACACACAGATTTATATGCAGGGTGTCTTTAGTAAATTCTCCAAAATTCTCCAATATGGCCATCGACAAAATTGATATTTAACGGGCTTCAAAATTATCTTCCAAATTGGAGGACAAATTTGCTTGTCTAAATAGCTCAACTTCACAGGGTGTCTGGTAGATAGACAGTGGAGCGTCAGCTCACATGACAAGGGTTAGAGAATATTTCTCTAACTACAATGAAGAGGATATGGACTTCCAGATTACAATGGGAAATAGGACAAAGTGCACTCTAATAGGGAGAGCTATAATCGATTTTCAGAAGGAGTCAAGAGCAAGTACCAACACTACAGATGTATTGCATGTGCCGAGATTAGGCATGAACCTGATCAGTATGCCAACTATATGATAAGGGATATGATGTTCACTTTGTAGGGAAGGTGTTTGTCAAACACCCAACCTGTAAGAGGGTGAAGCAGATTGGATTTCAAACCAACAGGTCATAGAGGTTGCAGTTTGATTCTCCAATGGCACTAGTAGGCAGCGGTAGTAGCAGTGGGAAAGAACTGAATGGGCTATGGTATAAGAGAATGTGACATTTACACCATGGAGCACTTAAAATGCTTAGGGATATTGTGACAGGTGTTCCAGGACTGGGCACGAAACACGATGATGTGTCCAAAGGGTGCGTGCTTGGGAAATATGCTAAGGCAACATTCCTAAGAAGTGAGAATAGAGCTGATGGCGTGTTGGAACTTATACATTCATACATTTATGGCCCTATGTCCACTAGAGTTCTCAGTGGGACCGAGTATTTCGTCACCTTTATTCATGACCATTCTAGGAAAACTTGGATCTACTTCTTGAAGACCAAGGAAGAGGTCTTCAATCGCTTCAGAGAGTTTAAGGCTCTGGTAGAGAATGTAACAGGGAAGAAGATTAAGGTGCTTGTGGGCTTGGAACCCAAGTATGGGGTTTTGCACCCATCAGAGTTTGGGTCAAAACTATGATGAATTTGAGCTTCGATTCCAATGCTCCAAAGATCACTCAAACCAGAGCTCTAGAAATGAGGTTATGAGTTTTTGAAATTGACTAGTAATTATTGGTTTTCAAGTCATGTAGGCTTGATGTAAAATTCATCCAATAGATGGGTCTCTTCATGAATTCGTGGAGCCCTCATTTTGTGTATAAATATGAGGTGTATTGGAGTCATTTTAGGCATCCATCTTGAGCAACACTCGTACAAAAGAGCTTTGAATTTGAAGGCCTTGCCGCAGCCAAACAATAAGGCTTGTAATAGCATGAGGAGTCTGCCCTAGACAGTGTGGAAGGAGCTATAATAGACATCGTATTGTTGAGGGATGTTTATGGGCTAAGACAGGTTTGTTTGGGCTTGTTTCAAGTGCGGTTTAGTGCAGGGAAGGAAGACAGTCAAGGCTGCAACAAGGAGAAGTCAAGGGACAACATCAAAACAATGTGGGACAACCAGGAAGTGGAGGTTGGGGTGCTGGGCATGGTGCAGGTTGTTTAGAGGTCTATTTTAAGGGTTGTTTCAAGGTCGGTTTGCTAGACAGTGAGGGTCGAGGAGCCAAAGAGCATGACAATGTTGTTTAAGGGTAGTTTGGGTCAGATTTGAGGGAGGCCGGGACCTACAGCTACTGCTAGGGCATAACCAGCAGCTAAGGTTGTTTCAAGGGCAACGTTGGGTTAACAAGGCCTGGTTGAGGTAGCGTGGAAGTGGAGGGCTCTCACCAAGGAAGACCACAGTCCTTAAAGGGTTAGATTGCTGACTGCGTGGAGGATTAAGGGTTGGAGTTTGTGCCCTAACCAGGGTTGCAAGAGCAGCAAGCAAGCGTGGAGGACAACAGTGTTTTGTGGAGGAGTGTTGGGTCAAATTATTGACCAGATTTGGATGAGTTTACCTTGCAGCCCGTGGAAACCAATTTGAAGATGAGATTGGGTGATTGTGTGTCTTCATTGGTGCAGATTTTGCAGTGATTGGATTGGGTGCCATAGATTTGATTGGAGGGCAGTGTGTTGGCTACCCAAAGTAGCCCTAGAGCAGCAGACAAGAAGGACATTGTTGGTGCGTGATTGGGTGAAGGATTGCAACCTTATGAGTAGCTCTTTGATGGACGAAAGAGGCTACTAGAAGGAAAGTTGGAGCTCAGGTATTGGCCAACCTAGAGAGCAGTTTGATGAGCCCGTGTACATGCAACAGAAGTGACTTGCAACATTGTTAGGTGGCAACCCTCTTGGAGTCTCGATGTGTAGTGCCCTTGATGGACTAAGGCAGTACTAGTGAGCAGTACAGGAGTGAAGGATTGATAGGACAAGATATGACACATTAGTTGCGCAACTAAGTTTGTCATTGTATCTTGTATACCATAGATTGTTGTATTATTCAGATTTGGTTTAATATAACGAAGATTGGGATTGTACATATTGTACAATTTTGTTAAAAACCATGTATAGTCTGCATATGTGATTTACTGCTTTATATTTCCGCTGTGCAAAGTAGTTTATGGTTGAGATTCTTGGTTTGGTAGCGTCAGTGATTTTAAGACTCTAACCTAGACCCAAGGTCGTGGAAATTCAACACCATCGTAGAGGAATACAACTTTATCATGACGAATGATGTTTGGTAGGTAGTGCCAAGGCCTGAGGACAAGCCAATTGTAGGTTCTTGTCGGATCTACAAGATCAAGTACACTGTAGATGACAGCGTGGAGAAGTACAAGGCTAGATTCGTGGTAAAGAGGTATGCGCAAAAAGAAGGGATAGATTATGAGGAGATCTTCGCCCCAGTTGACATATACACTTCTATCGGGTCATCTATATCCCTAGCAACTCAGATGGGGTGGTAGATTCAATAGATGGATGTCAATACAACATTTTTGATTAGGGTGATAGAGGAGGAGATGTACATAGAACAACCAGAGGGCTTTGAGACTCATGAGAGGCACACTCATGTGTGCAGGTTGAAGAAAGCTCTATATGGGCTCAAGCAAGCTCTCAGGGCATGGTATGGTCAGATTGTCAACTACTTGCAACAGATGGGATTCGTTAAGAGTGACATAGATCCCAACCTTTACTATTTGTTGGTAGAGGATGAGCCACTCATTCTAGCATTGTATGTGGCTGATCTCTTCTTGATAGGTTCATTAGGGTTCATAGAGGACTGCAAGAGGAACCTTGCAGTAAAATTTGATATGAAGGATTTGGGGTTGACACATTATTTCCTAGGATTGGAGGTGTGGCAGAAGGATGCGGAGATCTTCCTTGGTCAAGGGAGATATGCTACAAATATTTTGAAGAAATTCAAAATGCAGGGTTGTAGACTTATGTGTACACCCATGATCACCAACTAGAAGAAGATAGATGCATCAAATGACAAGGATGTTGACCCCACCTATATAAACAACTCATCGGTTCTCTCATGTATCTGGTCAACACTAGGCTAGATATCTGCTTCGTCAATACTCTCAGTCAGTTTATGGTGGAACCGAAGAGGGTACATTGGACAACAACAATAAACATTTTGAGGTATGTGCACGACACAATAGAGTATGGGTTGAGATATACCCAAGGAGATGATGTTGGACTATGTGGGTTCACAGATGCAGATCGACAGGCAGTTCTATGGAAAGGAAAAGTACCTCTAGGTACTGCTTCAACATTGGATCAGTGATGGTTTCTTGGTGCAACTCGAAGAAAAAGTAAGTAGCACCGAGCTCTGCAGAGGCAGAGTATATGGCATTTAACACAACTACATGTTAAGCTATATGGCTTCGGAAGCTGTTAGTAAGCTTGTTCAGGCAGAGGATGGAGGCAAGCAATGTCTACTGTGATAATCATAGTTGCATCAAGCTCTCTGAGAATCCAGTGTTCCATGACATGTCGAAACATATAAATATTCAGTGTCATTTAATCATGCACATTAACACCCCCCACCCCCACCCTCATATATGAGGGTGGGG